>JANAVB010036820.1:1491401-1557203 GCA_029216955.1 Iris pallida | reverse complement strand
AAAAAAAAAGGTTGGCAAAGCTTCTTCCCTGCTCCCGAGGAAGCTTTTTTTACTTTTTAGTCCCGCTATGCCTGATGGAGACTATTTTGATAAATTCATTTTTGTGTCTCAAGATGCTTCTAATGAATGGTTCAATGATTTCCATCAACAGAAATTTGTTTGGGATGTTCTATTAATTTCAATTTGTTTCTCGACCATTTAAACGGCTTTCAACACTTTGACTTATATACCTAGGTCAACCTTGTTTTTGGGTTTATTCTAATGCAATCCGCATGTGCTATTGCAATCTATCGGTCATAAAAGGCACGGTTAAATCAAAAGTTGGAGGAATTGACATAGAGTTTGATTCCAATGATTTGGCAATTATGCTTCACATATCCAATATAGGGGAAGCATTAGTGGATATTACCTCAGTGCAATTTCTAGCATATATGACTTTTGACTCTTTTTTTGATTGTTTATGTGCACCTAACTCATGTCCCAAAGGCACTCTTCGCCCTAAGCACTTGAACAACTATTTCTATGATCTGTATTGGACGATATTTTCTGCTATCCTTCCAAAGAATACCTCTACTGATAAAATCTCCTACTTGGAACTATTGCCATTTACAATCTTCACAACTACGGCGACTTCTTTATGCGATATATTTGTCTTACATCTTTCAGTTCTTTGATGTTACCTTAGATGATTATGCTCAGGATGCTCCACCTACCCATCTTCATGAGCATCGTAGAGTTTCTCCTATTCCTGTAGTCACTTCTTATACTCCAGTCCCATCAGACAGCTCACATCCTTCCCATCCTCCTAGTGGTGTCACTATTGAGTCTCTTCAGGCCTTGATGCTAGATCAGTTTCCGGCTATGGATTCCTTCAGCTTCAGGTCATATCCAATACTGTGAGGGATGTTACCTACAGCTTTTCTCACAACCCTGGTGGCCCTATCCCCATGGTTCGTGACCCCTCAGTGATTGGATTTTGCTTTGATGATTCAGAGGCTCAGCGATACTTTGACCTTGATGCTCTGTGAGACTCGTATCACAGTATCGTTATTTATATACGAATATGTATTTATGTACTGTATTTATATTTTTTTTCATTTTTGGAACGCTTTAAAGATTTTTCCAACTTATAGATTTTTTCTTGACGGCATACCGCTAGTATACCAGTGTATACCGATGGCATACCTATCAATCTTATTTTTTGTTATATGTATTTTCAGTATACGTGTACGAAATTCTGACATTTGGCAGGTGACCCGTGCTTTGACTTGTCTTTCTTAGCCTTATCTTGGTTTAATCTTGACTTGGTTTAGTTTGGTTTGGTTCAACTTGGCATGGCTTGGTTTGGGTTGGTTTTAAAAGAAGGGTTTTGTAAAAAAACCAACTCTCTCTCCTTCATTAACTTCATTTACTTTTCATCTTCTTCCATTTGCTCCTCTACCAACCCTAGGCAAGCACATCTTGCCAAATCTTGAACAATATTATTTTGTTGTCATTTTTGTTTGTTCTATTCTCTTCCTTGCATGATTCTAAGCCTCTTTAGTACTTAAAGTTTTTGGTTTTGACGGTTATATTTTTATCGATCTAAGTTTTAAGACTTTTCTTGTTTCTTTTTGTTTTGATCTCTTAAAGTTTGTTATTTCTGAAATTTTATGGTCCTATGTTGTGGAAATTTTATTCTACCCAATTTTGGCTTTTAACCGCTTGATTTCGACTTATTTTGAGGAAGTTATGGTATTCCTTGAGTTCATGGGTTCCCCATTCACTTCGGTGCTGATTTGGAGAAGATAAACAGCCTGCACCTGTGCACTTGCACACAGCCTGCACCTTCCTATACAGTCTGTACCTTCTTGTATAGCCTGCACACCTTCCTGCACAGCTACGCACCTTCCAGCGCAGTCTGCTCACCTTCCTGTACAGCCTGTGCACCTTCATGCGCAACCTGCACACCTTCCTGTACAGCCTGCACACCTTCCTGTGCAGCCTGTGCACCTTCCTGCGTAACCTGTGCACCTTCCTAGACAGCCAGAGCACCTTCCCGCAGACTGTACCTGCACCTTCCTATGCAGACTACACATGCGCAGACTGTACCTGCGCCTTCCTGCACAGTCTGTACTTGCACCTTCATGCACAAACTGTACCTGCGCCTTCCTCCACAGACTATACTACCATTTCCTGCACTTGGCCTTTTTGTCTGTTTAAGTTGTTTTCTAGCTAGAATCTTGTAAAACTTAAAACATGAAAGTTGTATAACTTTGTCTTGGCTTCACGAATCTTCTTGTTTTACCTTAATTGGAGTTCATATGCGACTGATAATTTCAATCATAGTTTTGATCTTTTGGCATGTTTTCTGTACTTGGCCATTTTTGATATTTTCTTCGACTGTAATAAATTCTTAACATGATTAGATGATCTCATATAGTTAGAGAATGATTGTACACCCTATATATACTTGACACTAGCACATGTTTAATTATTATTCTATGTCACATACTTACTTTTATTTATTCCTTTTCACATGCCATGATATGTCTTTTATTTCGATTCTTTCTTATATGTTATGCTATGTATTGCCATGCCTTTCCGGATTTATTGTACATTGCAGTCTATGCCATGTCTAGAATTTCTTTGTTGTGGTCCGTCGTGGTGTACTTTTGTTACATGCCTTCTTTGCTTACTAGTGACCCATCGTGGTACACTTTTGTACATGTCTTTTCTTGCTTACATAATAGTGGCCCGTCGAGGTGTACTCCTAACGAGTACTCTTAACATGACAAGTAACCCGATATGACATGTGAAATCTTGATTGCTGTTGCGACAGCAATCCTGACTTGTTAAGTGCAACTCTTGTCTGGACACACTACTAGAATGAGTCATATTAGCGACGTCCAAAAACGTTGCTAATAAGTAAAAATATGTCGCTAAATTAATTTAGCGACGTAATTAGTGACGGAATAACCAGGTCCCAGAAAAGCTAGTCGCAGATCAAAAGTTCGTCGCCAATCATTGCTGTTGCGACGAATAGTCTACGACGCTAAAACGTCGCAAACTTAGCGACGTCCAGCGACATTTATATTACGTCGCCAATTTAGCGACGTATATAGCGACATCTATTCGTCGCATATGGTGACATGGCAAGGATTGCCATGTCAGCATGCCGTTGCAGTTAGCGATATCCTATATATTTGTGACGTACTTTCGCGTCGTAAATCCGTCGCCAAACGTCGCAATCAGTCACTAACATGCTGAAAAAATCCTGCGTCACAAACATAATATATTCAAATCCTACATACTACACTTCACAGACACACATCATCACAAACATCCAATAGAATCAAATAAAAATGGGAGATGATAAAAGTCTCCACCAAGTGTATAAACAAAAGTGTACCAATAAACAATTTGCCCATAGGGCCAATATACAACTCATAAAAAATTAATAAAATCACTGAGGACCCCTGCTGCGCATCTGAGATAGCATGTACGCATACTGCTCATGTGTGAGCTACACCGTAGGGGCAGTAGGAGGCAGTGTAATGTCTGGAGTCGGCACCGTCGATGGACCGGGAGGACGTATCTGCTCCACCTTCGCAGTCGCTCAGCATACGCAGCAAGGGGTACTCACCATCCTTCAGTACTCTCCTCAATCGAAGTATGTACCTGAGTGAGTGAGGCAGACATGGTCCTCTGCGATCCCTCCAGCTCGACCTGTCTATGCTCTGTGCGCTGCGTAGACTCGGTGAGCGTGTGCAAGCTGGCAGCTGTAGCCTGCTGCAGACTCATCAGCTCCTGTATACTGCGCTCGACCACATCAAATCGTCCGGTGATCATCGGATCGTCGGATCGTCGCTCTGTAGTATGATGATCAGAAATCTGCTGCTGTAACTCGTGACGCAGCTCGTCGATCTGACGACCAATATCCTGAGCTCGTGATGACGCCTGCGAAGCTGGAGACTGCGCACTGACGGAGGGGGCCCGGGATGACTCTGAAGCCAAATAGGCGCCGTAGGATTCCATACCGTAGTACGTACCCTTCTGACCACCAACGGCGGTCATCCCGAGGTCGTCCGACGATGGAGCTGTAGGCGGATGGGAGGAAGTACCAGCCCCTCCCTCTGCTGACGCACTAACAGCAGCAGCCGCCTCCTCTTGTAGCCGAAGAAACTCGGCCTAGCAATATTTGCTAACATATAAGTGTTTGCTAAAGTCTATATTGATATCTATTTTCCTGTTTTCTAAATTATATTAAATTAATATAAATAATAGAACGTACATATGCCTGCGTCGCCCTCTCGTCAATAAACTCCCAGCCCTCCGATGGGTGACCAGGAAGACGGTCACCATGTTGGGGTCTTCACCCTTTATTACCTGTTAAAATATATTATCTATTATTAGAAACGTACCAGACGACGAAAATGCTCCGTCATCGGAATGGAGCCACCATACCACTTACTGGCGCTCGACCGCGCCACCTTGGCCTAGTCAGACCGCTCCTGGTACCTGGCCTCGCCGAATCTAGCCTTCATCGCAGTCCACTGCTCTGGCGTGATCCAACCATGATCGGCTTTCCGGAGCGATCACGAGACTTCTGGTCGTGGATCGCATCACGGATGAGCTTGCCTGCGACGGCAGAAAATTGGGCCTCGATCTTCGCCGTCCGGTGTGGTGGATAGAAATAGGTCCTCTACAAGAAGTAAAATAAAAAAGTTGTATAATATACACAAATAATTATTAAAATTTAAAAATAAACAATTTTTTACCTTGAAGTAGGCCAACCAAAAGGCCTTCCTATCCACGGGAGCATCTGAGTAGTTAATCCAAGGCCCACCATAGTTCTGCCTCAGAAATAACCCCAGCTGTCTCTGTACTACAGGAGGCGATATCTATACAATAACAAATTTCATGAATATATGTACATATAATCATTTGAGAAATATAATTAACTAATTAACTTACTTCGTAGGCCCGTCCGTCCAAATCTCCATACGCGTCTCGTCCGGGGGAGCGCATGGAGGGTCGCTCTCACCTCCTGCCTGGGCATCAGTCTGATCGCCGTCCTCCATATGGTCGACGTCGGCTCCCCATGGAGCCGTCGGCAGGAGAAATACTGGACGCAGGAGGAATGCTGGACACCGGATCAGAATACTGGACGACGAGGGAGGAGTCGCCAAACTGCTGGAACTGCCCTGTCCCGGTAGTGGACTGGGAATAGAATGGTACACTAACATACTCGGAGATATGGATGAGGACAGAATCTGCATTCCCATCCCGAGGCAGACGGGACTGTCTAATATAATATCCTCCGCATCGTCCTCCTGTCTAGTCATACCTGATAATACATATAATAAAACAAATATACATATTTATATGATAGACATCACAGATTTATAAAAATATCATAGTCACAGATAAAAGTGTTACTAAAGTGTCACAGATTTACATGATAAAAGTGTCACTAAAGTGTCAAATATGATGATAAAACAAACATACAGATTTAATCCTCTTATAAAAATTCATCTAGTTTGTTTAGCTCATCTTTCTTATTCTTCTTCTTATTCTTCTTATTCTTCATCTTCCTCCTCTACATCTTCACTTTCATCTGCATCTTCCTCTTCAGATAATTTTACTTCTTCTACACAATTAGATGTGTAATAAGTAACTTCTGTCGTGTCCACTTCATAATATTTGTTACAAGAGGTAGTTCATCCTCTTGATAAGCTATATCATCAACCTCAAAGGTATTTCTAGCTTTGGTCTTGCATACTGCCCACCAGTCCGACCTTGTTGTTCCCCTTTTAGGATAACTTGTGAAGTACACGAGCTGAGCCTGACTTGATAGGACAACTGGTTAATAGGCTTGATATCGACGCTGATAGTTTATATCCACAAGACCGTGCTTGTCTACTTTCCAACCTTTACCTTCAATCGGATCGAACCAATCACACCTGAATAACACAATCTTAGCAGGCTCTATTCCATAACTATATGTTAGCTCCACAATCTCCCGTAGGACGCCATAGAAATCGTTGCCCGCATCAACATCTTTGTAGTTCGAATATCTGATACACAAACAACTGTTTTTAGTGGAATCGATATCCATAAAGTTGTCTCTGATCGGGCAAGTTGTTGGCTTGAACCTAAATCCATTAACACAATAGCTTGGCCATATTTTTGCAACATAAATTGGTCCCTTGGCTAGCGTTCTAATAGACTCATTCTCAAGTCTTGCGTAAGGACGATCGACCTAAATACCACGAAAAAATAAATTAAGCTCATTTTCAAGTGCATATACAGAAAGTAATTACAGAGTTCTCAAGTCTTATATATGCACTAAACCATGATGGAAAATAATACTCATTTCTTGTTCTAGTTCTTCTTCTGTTATGTGTCTCCTACCTGACCTCACATCATTAAATATGCTGAAAATAACATCGTTCAATTAATGTAATAGTATAATAATCAACACTATTAAAATAATGTAGATATTAATTACTTACCCCTCCAGCTTCTCTACTTCATCGTCGCAGTTGAGTAATACATACACTTGAGCAGCCCTTAGCTCATCATCGTTCAGATATCTCTTCTTCATTTTACCCGATGGCTTTCCTGGAGCATTGCGTACCTTCAGTATTGTATCATTACATTCATGATCTTCATCATCGTTTCTGGAAGCTCTCGTTCTATTAGTTGCAACATGAGGCTTGAAATACATCGAACAAAAGTTTATATCTCCTCGAGAACATAGGCTTCATAAATAGAACCCTCGATCCGTGCCTTATTTTTTACCTTTCTTTTTAGGTGATTCAAATGTCGCTCGAACAGGTACATCCATCGATATTCGACGGGTCCAAGCCTCATAGGATAGATGAATCGGCAAATGCTCCATAGACATGGAAGAAATACCGATATTTGCAGTATTCGAACTTCCTAGTATATATTATAGTAGAGAGACATGGTAACCATGTGTAGGGGTGCAACTCGAGCGGGGCATGGCTCTGCCTACCTGAGCTCACTGCCTACAGGGTAGTTCTTCTAGCCTGCCTTACACTTGACCCTTTCCTCCCCTTCATCACTTGCACATCAGTGCATACCAGTGCACATGAGTATACATGACCTGTTAGCCTATGCCCCAAGCCAATTCCTCTACTCGACTTGATATTATCCTCTTCATATCAGATATTTGATACCAAGATAGGAAAGGTTGACTGATACTTGATTCTAAAATTCCTCCCCCCCCCTTACCTATCAACTGATACCAACTGATATCAGTTCTTCCTAACACTCACATAGGGGCTGATCCACTTCATCAAAGGACTGATTCATCCTATCAAAAGACTGTACTATAAACCTTTTCATACTTATATGGCTGATACTAATATAACAAGTAATGGACTAAACTTTAAAGGGAATGGGATTGAATCAATAATGTAACAAACTGAACATTTAGGACTGACCATTAACAAATGGGACTGAAACTCAAAGGCATTAGACTGAAAAAGATGGGAATATTATACTGAACTAATTATCCTAAACTGATACCATACTCCAATGGGTCTGAACTGGTTGTAAGGGGGACTGAAACTGATACGTACAACTATACAACTGAAGACTAATAATCTATCTATTTAACTAATATATGACACCTACTCTATATTTACATCTCTGTATTGGACTAACCTCCCAATCATTGCTTAAGTGCAGGCAACCTACTGCTGCCAAGTGTAGTCCCAGCACTTATCTTCCAAACCTGCTCTCTGCAGGAGCTCCCCGAGCCTCTTGCAGTGAAACTAAGTCCCTTGATGCCTGCACTCAAGTGGGCATCACTCTACTACCCCAAAACCGGTGTACAGGCTCTAAAGCCAGCCTTGGCTATGCAAGGTCAAGCCATACTGCCAAGGCCAATTGTTGCTAAGCAAGTAACATTGCTACTTCTACTAATTTACTGGGCCAAACCGAGCCTTTTCCTCACCACTATCATTGCCCATCTATTTTGATCCCCCACAACCCGAGCCCTATCTAATATTAGTTAACCGATATGTATAGATGGGGCTCTACACAGGACTTGGACATGCTAATTCCCTTAGCAAGCTTTATAGCAGTTTTTACTGCTTACAATTATTTAGATGGTCAAAACGGTCAACCGGACAAGCCATCGACTTGGACATGAACCCGACACATGAACCTGAGCCCAACCCGATTGTTGATCGGGTTCAAATATTTTAACCCAAATCCGAGCCCAACCCGAGTATCTTCAACCCTAACCCAACCCATTAACGGGTTTATCCGATTGGGTTCGGCCCATGTGTGTATGTCCGTGTGTGTCTGTGTGTGCCTATGTGTGTGTGTGTGTCCGTGTTCCGTATATGTATGTGTGTGTGTGTGTGTGTGTGTGTCCGTGTGTATGTGTGTCCGTGGGAGAGGAGAGGAGGAGGAGGGATTGGAGTTAGGTTAGGGTTTACCTGAGGAAGAGGAGGAGGAGCTCGGATTGGGGGAGGAGAGCTCGACGGGGGGTAGCCCGTGGGGGAGGGAGTCGTCGGGGAGGAGGGAGTCGCCGGGGGGGAAGGGGTCGCCGGGGGAGGGGAAATTCTAAAATTTTTGAGTGAGGGAAAAAAAGGAAACGGTGTGCCCTAAGTAAAAATATTAGCGACGTCAAGAGTCGACGTCGCTAAACATCACAAAATTTTAATATATGGCGACATATTTTAATAATATGTTGCTGAAGTCGCTATTCAGCGACATAATTTATCTTCTGTCACTGAACGTCGCTATTCAGCGACGTTTTGCGATGTCTATAGAAAGGAGTCTTTATATTCCATATTTAGCGACGTTATTTTATGCCGTCGCTAAATTAAGTCGCTAATAGATCATATTTTAGTAGTGACACCGTGGTTGATTTTTTTATTGTGATTATACAATCTATATGTCTCGTCTTGCATCATATCTAGGACATGGATTCCTGGTCACACGGTAAGGGATTCATAATGAATTTGACTAGGTTAAATGACTAGATTGATCAAGTAGTTCATATAGAGAGATTTTCCAGTTACAGTCGATCCGTTATCCCGGCCACACCAGTGGACTTGTAGCCAGCCGACTAGTAGGGCGTATTTCTATCACACTGTCATGTGTTGCACTCTAAGTCACCTAATAATTCTTGATAACTCTTGTAACCTCGCCTGGATAACCTGGATAGTCTGCAAGGCTTGTGACTGCGGGAAATATCTCAACTGCATCTTGTTACTAATTAGGATTGTGATAACCCTAGTTAGCTAATGTATAAAGCGTACTCATTGCTTAGCTGTGATTGTTGTATGGAGTCTATTCCAGTCTATTTTTGTCTAGGCAGTGTCCGAATTTGTTTATTTCAGTACATCATTGTTTATGCTTTACTTTTGTCGGTAAATGATTAAAGACTAAGTTCTGTTCAAGAGAAGGGTTACAATGCGGTCCTTGTTTGGTTTACGGGTTGTAACTTGGGTTCCGGAATAGTTCCTAAGTTATCTTATCATTTGTAGTTTTATATAGTTCTAACATGCTCACATGCCCAGTTATCTCACATGCTTACATGTTCCAGTTATCTAACATGCTCACATGTCCCAGTTATCTTACATGCTCATATGTACAATTTCTCTTACTGCTCACATGTTCAGTTTACATGTTCACATGTTTTTGTTTACTTTATATGTCCGCAGTTTATATTATGTCACATGTTATTTACCTTGTGCTTATGTGCCTTGCTTATTATTTTTTTTATTCTCAGGATAAGTGCATTGGTAGTGCACGAGTCTCGATCCATATTTACTTATTTCTGTCTCTATCCGTGATATGTTAGTTATTGTTGATTTTAGTTCATAGTTTGGCTTCCTTTGTGGTACTTGCAATATGGTCTGACCCCACTGGTTTTGTTTGGCCAGATCTGATAGAGGAGCCCGAAGTATCTTCCTTACCATTTACTCGACGGTGACTAACCGGAGCACCAGAGTACCTTAGTGGGTTTTCCTATATCATCCTTCCACTAGTTATGTACATTATTTTTGTGGCATTTAGCCTCTGAGCATGTGTTTAGCTCATATTTTGGATCTTGACATCTAGTCAACGGGCCTAAACATGATTTGCGTTATTTAGACTATAGCTAGAGCTTATCATGTATGACTATCACTCTTGCTAGTTCTTTATTTTGTATTACTAGCCTCATGAACATTGATATATGATAGTTTGAAACGCTTTACTGTCTTATATTCCAGATGATCATACTTCTTGTACATTGTTTACTACCTGTGATTGAGATACCTAGGATTGCTTGACCTAGGATTGACTGTTGGATTGTAGTAGTAACCCTCATATATATACAGCTTATACGTTATTTCAGGGTACTGGAGTACTTTGGAATACGTAGCTGGCCTGGTTAGTCCCTACTTGCCAGTATTATAGTTCTGGGGTGTGACACAGCTGCCCGCTATTGTAATCCCCCAAAATTTTCAAGTATTTTTTTGCTTAAATAATTTATTTTGTTATTATTTATAAATATAGTCTTAGTTATGCTTAAATTTTGTTATGCACACTGACTAGACAATATGGCACGGCTAGTGCAGTCAAGTGCCTTAACTAGCATATTAGCTGTAGGTGTCACTAGATTTATTTTATTTGAATATTTAGTTGTCTAAATTTATTAAATCATATTATGGCTATATTTTTTTCATTTTTAATATTTTATTTATTATTTCCTCAACTCCTCAACACTGATTCTTTCCTTGGCTCCTTCATCCTATTCACCTATACCCCCTGGACCTCTACGTGCCACCCAGAGCCGCTGGCCGCGCGCTGAAGACCACAAGTCACCATAGAATAGAGTACTCTTTGTTTTAATTAACTGCGAGGTACACGTCTTCCTACCTACTTTCTTCGCGCGCGTACACACGATGTATACCGATTCTGTAAAAAATATAGAGAGCCTACATGAGCCTCTAGATGTCCCCATAAATGGATTACAGTGTCGATGAGACATCGAACCAAAAACTTGATCCAAAAATACAGAGAAACATTATTTTAAAAACATTTTTCCCAATTTCATGATCCCATGTTTAGGGTCTATTTACCATCAACCCAGTAGCTTTTATCCAAAACTAATTAAACAGTATTTTAGATCACTTATAGCCCTTAATTTCTCTTTTGTAGTTTCTGGTTTCATTGTGTATGTGCAAATAAAATTGATTTCCAAAAACGATAATAAAATAGCTTTTCATAATAGCAATTAGGAAAAAAAATCCTGATACGGCATACGCCCCGACAAACTGGGCAACGTGGTTGCAATCCATGAGCATCAAAAGACGTGTATGGATGTTGTCGACGTGTGGGATTTGACGAAACTCGATTTCCTTGTGCGTGCGTGACAAAATCGAGGTGTATCGGTCAAGATATCCCATATCGGCCCCTTTCAAACTAGGAAATAACTTCATACACGTTCGTCATCTCGAGACAGAACTTGCGCCATCGAAACTGTGTCATTTTTTGGTCATGTGTGCCAAGTTTGGTCCGATTCTGAGAAAGTCGATCGGAACGCTATTTTAGCAGGCCCGCCACCCAATCCAATGGGCAAATTTGTGTACGGCCCACCGAAGTCTAACTTTGGACATACGGTTGGGTTCGTATCATCAAACTGGATCCATAGACATAGTTTGATGACTTTAAAGACCATAGATACTGGCACGCTTTTTGGTACAAAATGGGTCCAACGGCGGACATCGTTTTGACCCGAAACTACGATTTTGTACCTGTGTCTAGAATTGGACTTTTGGATAGGCATTTTTAGACATATCTTTTATATAAAACTTTTTATGATATTTATTTCAGCATCCGAGGACGTTTGTGGGACTTGATGTTTTATTACTCCATTATTCTGACGATTCGAGTTATTGGGCATTGCCGTTCTGCACACTACCTCCAGGCAAGATACTTGCCATTTACTGTCTATTTACTTTGGCCCATATTTTACATATATTTATTTATTATTTTTTTCTGCAAAATAAACTGTGATACATTGTCATAATTAGATAGAATTATACTATTTAATTCTATTCCATGTTACTATTTATTTTATACACATTAAACCTATATTTAAGAGACCACCTCTCATTGTGTTGCATTCATAGGCCTTGACACATTTGTGCCACAAAATTGCGAGTCGCATATAGAACTCGGACATGCGTAGCTGAATGGCCACCGATACGTATAAGCCGTACGATAGGATTAACCGCTAATAGTATTTTATATGATTAGTTTGAGTTAGCGATTAATAGAGATTATACGTGTTGTGGATACAACATAGTAGGCATAGGGGAGAGGACAATTGCTTAGTGTATGGTCTACTATACACTTTACCTTTTGTAACCCGTGAGCTCCGTCGGAGACGCGGGTGAGATTACCCATTGTTACTTACGGCCACTGACATTCTGTGAAGCATTATGCTCTTACATTATTACTGACGGTCACTGTCGCTTTGTTGAATCTTATGCACTTAGGCCCCTGGTTTCCAGAGAGGGAACTATGTCGTTTCTATTTTAGCCATATAGCCCATGCATTGGAGGTTTGTTCTTAAACTGCATTCACTTAGAATGATTAGGCTACCTTAGTTAGGTATAGGTACTTTTGATTTCTGTAATTATACCTGATCGCAGCTTGGAACAGTAACTTGTCACGAACTAGTTTGCCACACCTTGTCCTTGTTTGGTTGTAGTTGTGGTTCACTGCTTCGATGAGAAGGTACTATACCTTGTTGTGGTCCGGATACTATTATATTCATGGCATGGAAAGATACTTCACCATGGATTATGGTTCCATCTTCCGTCCTTATTTGTTGGGAGATGGAATGCTAATTCAAGAATGGAGTATTGGACCATGTTATGATCTAATTCGACTTATTATTGAGCAGTTTAGATTCAGAATTATGGCATGTTCTTCCTGTATCTGGTTACGTCCTTCTGAGGACCTGGTGATTTCTCCAGTGTGTATTCTTGACTTTTCTGCAGGTGTTCTAGCCAAGATCGTGATCGTTCTATTCCTTCGAAGATGACGTGTCTTGGATCGTCCTTCGCTTCGCTTGACAAATTCATTCATTTGTATTTATTTCTTCTCATTTAAATAGTTGGTAGTAGATTTGTCTCTGCCCAACAAATTTATACAAATGGAAATTCATAGTCGATTTATGATATCTTTTATTCTTTTATTTTGTTGGTGAGATTAGTTATCATGGTTATACTGTATTTTAAAGCTTACGTATATTTATTATACGGCTGGCATGTCTATGTACCTAGTCCTACGTATTTTAGGACTGAGGCATTACATATTTTTGGTGGCCCATACAGGGCTACGATTAATTGTTTGGTTATTTTACCATACAAAAAAAGCCTGCGTATAGGATTAGAGTCTAGGATCTCATCCACATACTTGACCTCCTTCATCGGTTCTATTTTTCGAACTCTCGCTTGACTCCTTGATTGCATCTTGCTTGATCCCTTCTATCGTAATTCATATCTTTCCTTCGTGGTTGATAGAGGTTAGGAAGGTGACTCATACTAGTAAGACATGTTCCATTATCCAATCACACTACTAGCTTAACTCTGATAAGTCAGGTAAATGCCTCACGATCTAACATTTCGTTCACCTTAACCAAGGTCTTAGACAAAAAGACAGTAGGACGAATGTTTGGCACAACACCGGACAAGACTTAGATGCTTAAGGAACTTGAATTATTTATTTATTTTTATCATTATCTCGCGTATTTATATTTTAGAATACCTTGACTAATGCTGCCATTATAGCCTAGTTTTTGCAAGCTTACTCTTTTATCGAGCTTGTTCAAGACATATGTTACTTGGGCGTGTCCACTAACATGTCTAATCAGAACCGGTGCATGATGGTCTGATCAGTCTAGAGCACTTGGTTCGCTCTTCGTATGATTATTCTACGTGGATTGAGATATAGTTAAACTTGCCCTTTAGGATCTCATCCGCAACGATCTTGACAACTCTCTCTCTTGAACTATTCAATCATCTTTGAAACTCATATTTACAACTCGATCCCATCTCCTTTGAACTCTAATTGTTTTGCGTCACCTATTTCGAAAAACAAATGCTCGTAGACACGAAGTATTCCCCTATGGCCATGATAGTTGTATATACAAAGTGTAGCTAACCATCGACCAAGCCAAGTGACAACAACCTTGCCTTGAGTTACTCGTCCTTCCCTCGACCCTATATCTATTATCGTGATCTTCTAACCATTCACAATTAAGAATGAGTAGAATCGTTTCCTTAATCTTGTCCCTAACTTAGACGACTATCATACAATATTCTCTCTAAGGAATCATGTATCCTCGATCTCTAACCATTTTATCTTGATTTCTTAATCCATCATTTAGTTTCTACACCCTTACACGACCAAGCAACACAGTTTAAATATAATAAATAAACAAAAGCAAGGACAAGCATTTACCATGGCTGTGATAGACACCCATCCCGAGATTAGGGATCCAGCAGGCGTTATTCAAATTATACCATTTTTATTATTAAGACATGACTTAGAATTAGAACAACACATTCGCTAGCTTAGCCAATATCCATAGCATAATACTTCGTCTTACCATGATTTACAAGTTATCGACAACAATGTATGAGCACTACCTCTGAGACCACTACAAACCTTATGACCATAGTGTAGCAGGCTTATCACGAATGAAAATTTATGACTTAGTCATTAGTAATTCTTGTATAACGTACCTTAGAATCTGTGACCCCCCTCGATAACCTCGTATGCTATAGAAGAGTAATCATTCAATTTCTTTGGTACGTGTGCATCGTAGCGTCCCTCGCCAACCTGGAAGCACAAAGATGACATGCATAATCATTTCTCCATTATTCAAAAATAAAAGTACGATCCTCGAACTTGACACATTTCCTACGATTTGGACTAATAAATCAGTGGTTCATAACGTCAATATTTACCTGCACCATTTGGCACCCCTACTGTGACTTTGATATTTAGAGCACAACACTAGCCATTTCCTTCCAACGAATTTTACCCTCATGAACTAGACAGCCACTCTACACATGACATACATGTCCCACACAAACACACCTTCTTGTGCTCCGTTTTGATTATACCACATGTACGAAATATTTTTTTACTTAGAATAACCCATAGATGTCGGTTATCGTTCCATTGGATTTTAACCATGCAATATCAACCCATTCCTTCAAACAAACTAAACACCCATGATCCATAAAAGTCTAAGAATATCCTATCTTTTAGAATATGGTGTCAGTTTGGGATTCCTTCTATAACTACCTCTTCCATCTTTTCGAAAATTGAGTACGATTAACGTACTTACTCTCCCTTCGTATTCAGCCTCGTTATATATATATATATATATATATATATATATATATATATATATATATATATATATATATATATATATATAGGATGTAATCTCCAAAATTTTCAAGTATTTTCTTTTATTATTATTTTTGCTTAAATAATTTATTTTGAATTATTTTTTATTTATTTATAAATATAGGCTTAGTCATGATTAAATTTTGTTACGCACACTGACTAGACAATATGGCACGGCTACTGTAGTCAAGTGCCTTGACTAGCATATTAGTTGTAGGTGCTACTATATTTATTTTATTTAAATATTTAGTTGTAAATTTATTAAATCGTATTATGGCTATCTTTTTTTTTCATTTTTAAGATTATTTATTTATATTTCTAGGATTTTAAAATTGATATTTGTTTGTAAAATAATACTAGTAGTAATATGTACACACCCCAAGTTTATGATACCCTACTAATTCGTTGTTGTTATTATTATTATTATATTATTATTATTATTATTATTATTATTATTTAAATTTTTTTAAAATTATTAGAATTTAGTTATTTATATAAAAGTATATGTTGCAATATTTTTTCTACAAATAATATTTTTTTTGTTATTTTTAAATTTTATAATTATCTTGTATGTGCTATTCATACATTTCATACTTAAGTATATGTTACAAAGATATGTATTTGTATAGGAGCTTAATATACCTTATAAAAATACTATAGATGTATATATTCCAAGTGCGTATATTGGAATATTTTATATTACATATATGTTAAAAATATTAGAAAACAGTTTGATTTTTCTAGTAATTAGGTCGTACTAATTATTATAGATGAATAGGTGTATATTGGAATAGGAAAGAAATGAATGTCTCGCAAAATATCCCCATATCTCGCGAGATCATCTTCCCCAGGCTAACCGCTGTAACCGACAGCAAGGTTTGTTTTTCGGTTTTTTTTTATTCGAACTCCTTCAATTCTCTATCAAAATATACCAAATCTTTTCCTAGATGTTCCATATCTATTTCTCCTCCAATCTGATCAAATCCTATTCGAATTCGTGCGCAACATGGATCAAAAATTAGGATTTTAAAACCGATATAAAAACGGTTGTTCGAAAGCAAGGAAAGCATATTTTCTCAACTCCACAACACCGATTCTTTTATTGGCTCCTTCATCCTGTTCGCCTATACCCCTTGGACCTTTGTGTGCCACCCCAGAGCTGCTGGTTACGTGCTAGAGACCCCAAGTCGCCATAAAATAGAGTACGCTCTGTTTTGATTAACTGCGAGGTACAGGTTGTCCCACCTACTTTTCTTCGTGTACACACGATGTATACTGATTCCGTAAAACCTATAGAAAGCCTAAATGATGCTATAGATGTCCTCGCAAGTGGATTATGGTGTCGATGTGACATTGAACCAGAAACTTGATAAAAATCCCGAGAAATTGTTTTGAAAACATTTTTCCCAGTTTCATGAACCCATGTTTGGGATCTGTTTACCATCAACCCAGTAGCTTTTATCCAAAACTAATTGAATAGTATTTTAGATCACTTATAGCCTTTAATTCTCTTTTTGTATTTCAAGTTTCATTGTGTATGTGAAAAGAAAATCGATTTCCAGAAACGAGAATAAAATAGCTTTTCATAATAGAAATTATAAAAAAATCTAATATCGTACGCCCCGACAAACCGGGAAACATGGTCGCAATTCAAGAGCATCGAAAGACGCATATGGATGTTCTCGATGTGTGGATTTGACGGAACTCGATTTTGTTGTACGTGCGCGACGAAATCGAGGCATATCGGTCAAGATACCCCGTATCTGCCCCTTTGCAAACTAGCCCATAACTTCGTGAATGTTTGTCATCTCGAGACGAACTTACGCCATCGGGACCGTATCATTTTTGGGTCTTGTATGCCAAGTTTGTTCCGATTCAGAGAAGGTCGACCAGAACGCTATTTTGGCGGGCCTACAACCTGATCCAACGGGCAATTTGTGTACGGCCACCGGAATCCAACTTTGGACATACGGTTGTGTTTGTATCGTCAAACTGGATCCGTAGACATATAGTTTGATGACTTTAGAGATCGTAGGTGTAATGCCCCGTTCCGCACGAGACATTTGGTTGGCTTGTTGGATGCTATCAAGATGTTTGACCATGATTTATGTTGGGAATACGGAGAATTGAGACTGATGCAGTCTCTCTTAGCTGGCTAGATGGAATGGGTATTAGAACGTGGCTCGTTGGTGCAGCTACGCTTAGTGGAATTATGTGTGATCGGATCAGGAAGACCCTTTAATGCAAGTGAGTAAAACTGTCCTTCCTCCTCCTTACTCCTTCATGTTTAATAAATGAAGTATTGAAATGCTATGAATTGTCCCTAAATGTCCCATGTTTTAGTTGTTGAATATATATGCTTATGCTGAGAATTATTGAAATGTACAACATTGAACTGCTAATGTGATTCGATGCCTGAGAATGAATTGATAACATCCCTTATGCTTAACGCTGCCGGAACAAGTAGACACTTGAATAATGAGATGCCTTATGAATGATAGAATAAGAAATGAACTAGCTATGCTATCGAACCAATAAACTGAATGAAACACTAGAATCATGTACTCTCTGTATATCTGTTGCAAGAATATGAAATGCTGCATGTCCCTTATAAGAAATGAATGAATGAATAAATGTCCCTATGAAATGAATGAATGTTATGTTCCTCTTAAGAAAGGAATGATATGAGATAAGTTGCAATGAAGCAATGAATGAGAAATGATAAAGCTGGGATCGTTGAGATCACCAAATGAAATGATGGTAATGATGAAATGAATAAGTCATTGAATATGACTAATGATGCACTGTTGCCTTTACTTTCCTTAATATATTTACCATGCGATTTTGTTCACAATCGAATCAGACATGCATTCGCATGGTCATGGACAACTTGTATACAAGGTTTGAGTAATAATTTCCTCGAACGGTTCCTAGGGCCCTGGGGATCGATTCGGCCTAGGAGAAAAATGATGAGTGCTATGGGAGCACGGATAAGGCGGGGTGGCATAGAGGCTCGCCACCTACTATGCTGACCGTATTATCTTGAAATGAAATGAAATGAAATGAAAAGTGTCCATATGGTTTAACAATACCAGTGATCATGTAGTCGGGATACATGCTAATGAATATTTTGTGCAGACAGAGTAAGTATATCGGATAACCTGTATTTGACACAGGTACGAGAAGTCGGCTATCGTAAGAAATTACATAATCGTGATATTGTATAAGTTGGTTTAACTTGCTGCTTAACATGTTCCATTCAGTACGCTAGAAAGATACTTACTATAAATAGTGCTCAACCATAACATCTGCTAAGTGATGCTTGAAGTGAGAATTGTCATAACATGTTTAAGATATTAATGTTAACGATGCCTCAATGACGCCTTTGCATGATAATACCAAGAATGCTATAATGATATGTCCACACGAATATTGCTAAGAATATGTTTACATGCTTCACCCTGATTATTGCCCATGAACTATAACTGATGCTAGGCCCCAAATAGAAAGATCATTCTATTAAATGCTTGCTAAAATTGACCAGTTAGTGTTGGTTTAGGCGAGTGGGTTGGATTCTGCTCGCCAGTACATAGATGATGTGCTGACCCACATTTTGTGGGCAGGTGCTCGTGCTTGGAATGTTCTGCACAGGAAGATTGGCTTGATTGGTCCCGCGCATCGAAGATTTGTTGGACATACAGAAGCTCTCTTGTACAAGATGATGTCTTCTATTTATAAAGGGCATAATGTATGGAACATTGTAATCAGTGATACGAGTAAGTTGTAAGCCAAGTCGGTATATCGAGTTGTAATCCAATGTATCCAAATATAAATGTAAGCTGTATAGCATTGTTCAGTTGGCTTCAATGTAAAATGAGATGTGCTGTAAGCGTTGTATTTCAATATAAGTATTGTACTTTTCTTCAATTATCAAAAAAAGAATAAAGTTTTATGTCCCTGTGACTTCAAGTTATTCTTTTATCTCCGCTGCTATAAAGAAGTGATGTATTTCTATTCAATGAGAGAGATTGTCCTTATTAACTTTAATTTGTCTGCTTCTGTCGCTGCGATGTGTTTCTATTTGAAGATAATCGATTGTGTACCATCTTTGTCTTGTACAAGTGTAATACCAGACTTGTACGGCATCACGCCCAAGCGAGGACGATCGATTCCAAGAGATAATATATGTGAATAAATGACGTGAAAAATTGGTATCAAAGCACGGCTTTAAGTCCTTGGTCTCTTATTATTCATTTTAAATCAAAGTTGCATCGATGATTATCCAAAGTTGCTTCCGCGATCACTCAACGTTGCTTTCGAGATTAAATCAAAGATGGCTTCCGCAATTATGCTGTCGTTGTTCTGCAATCATCCTATGTTGTTTGTGTCTGAAAGTTCGTTGACCCTCTTGGCTGCTCACTGGATGTTATACAATAAGTCTATATACATTGTGATGCCCCTGAATGAATGATTGTTGTTGGTTGACACAAATAACCCAACAATGACTCGATGCCATAGTATGCTATAGTATGAATGCTGCTTGGAATTGTGGGAATAAAGAAAAGTGGCTATGTATGCTGTAACAAGTTGAGAATTGCATGTGATGTTGGAAAAAATTGGGAATGAAATAATTGATGGATGAGTTCCGCAAAACTAGTGAGTTGACTCATATGTGCTCGCTAGTGCTTTTGAGACCCTAAGAATGTTGGCTTGTGATATTGAGACCCGAGATGTTGGTTAAGTATTGTGATCATTGTAGATCACGAATGTCCAAAATAGAATTGGGTTGGAATTGTTTAAGGATGGCTTCATTTCTGAGTGGTATATTGCCTCTACCACCTCAGAACGAGATGTATGTTGACCCTTTCTATAGGATAGCAAGGAGACTATCTGTGGGTACTGGGTAGTGCCGAGACTTAGCTGGGAATCATGTATTGTTGCTAGATGACTCGAGTGTCCCTTGACGGTGATGATGTGGGGTAGCGAGATTATCGAAAATTGTAATCGGTGGCTTGGTTAAAATTATTTAATCGGGTGATGACTCAGACTAGTAAGACAGTTAGTATGCTATGGGTAAATGGATTGGCTAGAGAATGTTGTGGCTTAGAACGTCTGAATGTTGACTTCGATTGGTTGAAATCAAATGGCTAATACAAAGTTGGTTGCGTAGCTAAAGTTTGGAAATATCGTCGGTGAATTAATGGAATATTAGAGATCTGTGCTTTGACCCTAAGGTGTAATAGATTTAATCCATCTTATCACCAAAGGATAGTCGTTGCCTTTGTGCATGTATGCTGAGAATTTAATGGGATTAGAAAAGTAATAAGTTGCCACCTTGACTATTTGTGTTGCCTAAGGATGGTTAAGTGATACATAAATTGTCGGATTGAACGGAATGAACTACTTGACCGTTGCTGCATGAGATTTAAGAATGCCCGTAAGATAGTTTGATGATTGAGAAACGAATGGGATTGAGAAATTATAAACGTGTTGGATAATGTCGGTATAGATGGCTGTCGGTTGGGATATAGTTTGCTGGCTTATGACTTAGTGGTGTGATTCTGTCATACAGACCGAATCGTATGATTCCATAGTTATGTTAAGACTATCAGAATTAATGACCCTTGAGTAGTTAGCCTTGGCTTATGGGTTCGTGTGGGTACAAAGGAATTGGAATAGAAATTGGGTCGTTGGAAATTTACTTGATGGATTATTAGAACGATGTGAATCATATGTCGGATTGGGATTGACCGTAATGTTGACAGATCGATCTTAGTCGATCGTTGGGTAAGTCTAGAATGAGCCTCTGTGGGAATTATTTTCCTTGAGGAAGACCCTGGATAGATAGACTTGACCCTAGCGACCAGGTGATGACTTATTAATTATTGGCATAGCCGAAATGGCGATTAATTATTCAGACTAAGTGGATACCCATAGGTTTGGGTAGAGTCCCTTAGGACTATCGGTTGCTTGTTGGCCCTGAGAATAAAAACTAGCATGATCCCTAGTAGCCGTCCACTCTAGGGGAGTCACCTGAATGATTAGGTTTAGCTGTCGGTATAGCTAGCCTTAGAGATTGACTGAATACTAGGTGACTATTGGAGACCCATAGGATGAACTTGTGGCATTGAATGAGAGATGATAATGATTATTGACCTAAGGGAATGTATGCTTCAACTTGTGCCTTAGATGGTTGACCCTTCTAAGTTATATGTCGGCCATAAGTGGGAATTGCAATCGTAAGGTAAGACTTGAGTGTACCTATAGTCGGGTAGCTAAGTTAAACTTGACTGTTGCATAGAGTTATACCCTGACTCGGGTAATCAATAGTGGGTGACGTCGGATTGTATCTTTTGAAAAAGATGAATTGCCTCGGCGAGAAATATTGTTGGATTTGGGAAGGAACATGATTGTATGTTGTGAACTCTTGATATGATTGGCTCTAAGTTAGACCCTTGATCGAATGTTAGAAATGTTATGCTTGGGTATAGAGCTTAACCAAGTGTCCCTGATATTAAGTATTGTGGCCTGGAAGAGAGTGGTTATGGCAAAGTGAATGAGGTAATAAGTCAATTGAAAGGATGCTAAGTCAGATTTAGAAAAGAGAGTTATATCATGGCTGATCGAATCGCACTAACATGGAAGTTGGCTGAAGTACATATATTTTGGGGACGCCTAAAATATGTGTATGGATCCAACCGAAGTGATAGGTTGCGACTGAGATAATATTATAGGAAGAAATTATCGCACTAGCGCAAACTTTGGCTGAAATGCATATGGTTTGGGGACGCCTAAAATATGTGTATGAATCCAAACAAAGTGATATGCTGCGACCAAGATAGAAATACAAGGAAAATATTGGTGAATCAATGAGAAGTTGTAAGTAATTAAAAAGAGAAAGACAGATCGAATTATTGATAGATTAAAATGGTAAAGTTGGATAGCTATTTTGAGATGACCGAGTGTGCTAAATTGAATATTGAATTGAAGCTGAATGATTAACTCGTTGTGACTAAGTGAATCTAGTAGGAGAGTTGTTTCCTTAAGTTTCGAGGACAAACTTTTTCTGAGTGGTATATTATGTAATGCCCCGCTCCGCATGAGGCATTTGGTTGGCTTGTTGGATGCTATCAAGATGTTGGACCATGATTTATGTTGGGAATCATGAGAATTGAGACTGATGCAGTCTCTCTTAGCTGGCTAGACAGAATGGGTATTAAAACGGCTCGTTGGTGAGCTACGCTTAGTGAATTATGTGTGATCGGATCAGGAAGACCCTTTAATGCAAGTGAGTGGAACTGTCCTTCCTCCTCCTTACTCCTTCATGTTTAATAATGAAGTATTGAAATGCTATGAATTATCCCTAAATGTTCATATTTTAGTTGCTAAATAATAGAGATGCTTATGCTGAGAATTATTGAAATGTACAACACATTGAACTGCTAATGTGATTCAATGCCTGAGAATGAATTATAACATTGCCCCTTATGCTTAACGCTGTCGGAAGTAGACACTTGAATAATGAGATGCCTTATGAATGATAGAATAAAAATGAATGGCTATGCTATCGAACCAATGAACTGAATAAACACTAGAATCATGTACTCTCTGTATATCTGTTGTAAGAATATAAATGCATGTCCCTTAAAAATGAATGATAAATAAATATCCCTATGAAATAAATGAATGTTATGTTCCTCTTAAGAAAGGAATGATATGAGATAGTTGCAATGAAGCAATGGATGAGAAATGATAAATTTGGGATCATTGAGATCACCAAATGAAGTGATGGTAATGATGAAATGAATAATCATGAATATGACTAATGATGCACTGTTGCCTTTACTTTCCTTAATATATTTTACCATACGATTTTGTTCACAATCGAGTCGGACACGCATTCGCATGGTCATGGACAACTTCTATACAAGGTTTGAGTAATAATTTCCTCGAACAGTTCCTAGGCCCCTGGGGACCGATTCGGCCTAAGAGGAAATAATGATGAGTGCTATGGGAGCACGAATAAGGTGGGATGGCATAGAGGCTCGCCACCTACTATGCTGACCGAATTATCTTGAAATAAAATAAAATTAAAAGAGTCCATATGGTTTAACAACACCAGTAACCATGTAGTAGGGATGCATGCTAATGAATATTTTATGCAGACAGAGTAAGTATATCGGATAACCTTTATTTGATGTAGGTACGAGAAGTCGGCTATTGGTAAGAAATCACATAATTGTGATATTGTATAAGTTGGTTTAACTTGCCTACTTAACATGTTCCATTCAGTACGCTAGAAAGATGCCTTACTATAAATAGTGCTCAACCATAACATCCATGCTAAGTGATGCTTGAAGTGAGAATTGTCATAACATGTTTAAGATGTTAATGTTAACGACGCCTCAATGACGTCTTTGCATGATAACACATGAATGCTATAATGATATGTCCACATGAATATTGCTAAGAATATGTTTACATGCTTCACCCTGATTATTGCCCATGAACTGTAAACTGATGCTAGGCCCCAAATAGAAAGATCATTCTATTAAATGCTTGCTAAAATTGACCAGTTAGTGTTGGTTTTGGCGAGTGGGTTGGCTTCTGCTCGCCAGTACATAGATGATGTGCTGACCCATTTTGTGGGCTGGTGCTCGTGCTTGGAATGTTCTACACACGAAGATTGGCTTGATTGGTCCCGCGCATCGAAGATTTATTGGGCATACAGAAGCTCTCCTTGTACAAGATGATGTCTTCTGTTTATAAAGGGCATAATGTATGGAACATTGTAATCAGTGATACCAGTGAGTTGTAAGCCAAGTCGGTATATCGAGTTGTAATCCAATGTATCCAAATATCAAATGTAAGCTGTATAGCATTGTTCAGTTGGCTTCAATGTAAAGTGAGATGTGCTGTAAGCGTTGTACTTCAATACAAGTCTTGTACTTTTCTTCAATTATCAATAAAGAGAAAAAGTTCTATATATCCTGTATGACTTCAAGTTATTCTTTTATCTCCGCTGCTATAAAGAAGTGATGTATTTCTATTCAATGAGAGAGATTGTCCTTATTAACGTTAATGTGTCTGCTTCTGCCGCTGCGATGTGTTCTATTTGAAGATAATTGATTATGTACCATCTTTGCCTTGTACAAGTGCAATACAGGACTTGTACGACATCACGTCCAAGCGAGGACGATCGATTCCAAGAGATAAAATATGTGAATAAATGACTCTATGAATCGGGCGTGACACTAGGTACTGGCATGCTTTGGTGCAAAATAGGTCCAATGACGGACATAATTTTGATCTGAAACTACGATTTTGCCCTTATGTCCAGAATTGACTTTTGGTAGGATTTTTAGACATATATTTTATACCAAAAAGTTAATGATATTTATTTCAGCATCCGAGGATGTTTGTGGGACTTGACTTTTTATTGCTCTACGATTCTGACAATTCGAGTTATTGGGCGTTGCCATTCTGCACACTACCTCCAAGCAAGATACATTGTCATTTATTGTCTATTTACTTTAGCTCATATTTTGCATGCATTTATTTATTATTTATTTTCTGCAAAATAAACTGTGATATATTTCCATAATTAGATAGAATTATATTGTTTAATTCTATTCCATGTTACTATTTATTTTTATACACATTAAACCTAGATTTAGCAGACCACCTCTCGTTGTGTTGCATTCATAGCCTTGACACATTTGTGCCACGGAGTCGCGAGTCGCATATAGAACTCGGACATGAGTAGCTGGCTGGCCACCGGTACTTATAAGCCGTACGATTGGATTAACCGCTAATAATATTTTGCATGATTAGTTGACTTAGCGGTTAATAGAGGTTATACGTATTGTGGATACAACATAGTAGGCATGGGCGAGGAGGACAATTCCTTAGCGTATGGACTACTATACACTTTACCTTTTGTAACCCGTGAGCTCCGCCAGAGACGTGAGATTACCCATTGTTACTGACAGCCACTGACGTTCTGCGAAGCGTTATTCTCTTACATTATTAATGATGGCCACTGTCGCTTCGCTAAATATTATGCTCTTAGGCCCCTTTTCCAGAGAGGAACTATGCCAATCCTATTTTAACCAGAGAGCCCATTTGTTGGAGGTTTGTTCTTAAACTGCATTCACTTAGAATGGTTAGGCTACCTTATCAGTTAGGTATAGGTACTTTTGATTTATGTACTTATACCTGATCGTGGCTTGGAACAGTAACTTATCGCGAACTAGTTTGCCATACTTTGTCCTTGTTTAGTTGTAGGTGTGGTTCACTGCTTCGATGAGAATGTACTAACCTTGTTGTGGTCCGGATACTATTTGATTCAGGGCATGGAAAAATACTTCATCTTGGATTAGGGTGCCATCTAATGTCCTTATTTGGTTGGGGGGATGGTACGCTCATTCAAGGATGGAGTATCAGACCATGTTATGATCTGATTCGACTTATTATTGAGCAGTTTATATTCAGTATTATGGCATGTTCTTCATGCATCTTTTACGTCCCTCTGAGGACCTGGTGATTTTCCCATGTATGCTTGACTTTCTGCAGGTGTTCTAGCCAAGGTCGTGATCTTCTTTATTCCTTCGAAGATGATGTGTCTTGGATCGTCCTCTGCTTCGCTTCACAAATAATTGCATTTGTATTTATTTTTTCTTATTTAAATAGTTGGTAGTAGATTTGTCTCGCCCAACAAACTTATAAAATGGCAATTCATAGTCAATTTATGATATCTTTTATTCTTTTATTTTTGGATGAGATTAGTTGTCATGGTCATAATGTATTTTACAGCTTACGTATATTTATTATACGGCTGGCATATCTACGTACCTAGTCCTACATATTTTTGGACTGGGATATTACAAGTATTTGTGGTGGCCCATATAAGTCTATGATTAATTGTTTGGTTACTTTACCGAACAAAGCAAACCTGCGTATAGGATTAGAGTCTAGGATCTCATCCATATACTTGACCTCCTTCCTTGATTCTATTTTTGAACTCTCGCTTGACTCCTTGATTGCATCTTTTCTTATCCCTATATCATAATTCTTATCTTTCCTTCGTGGTTGATAGAGGTTAGGAAGGTGTAACTCCCTGAAATCGTTTTATGAAATTTTGAATTTACTTCATAAATTTTATTTTAAAATATCATTTTGCTTTATAAATAAGATTTCATGAATTTTAACCTTTCCTTCTAAAATACATTTATTTCTAACTATTGATTAATAACACTGTTATCTATACTTTAGTTTTTCGCTAATCTTGTTATTTTACTATTGATTACTATTCAACAAACTTGGTAATAAGTTAAAGTTTAATTTCTATTATTATAAATTATTTCTGATTTACTATTTCAATTTCAACACATGTTTCGCGTACACATTCTGGCCATGAGCAGGGAGAGGAGGCACTCAACTAGCAGTAAATTATAATTATTCTAATTACGAAAAGGCCAAACATATGGAAAGCTATTTTCTTAAGCACTGTTTTGCCAAACATAGGAAAAGCCTAACATGTGAAAGCCTGCATTTCATGAGCACTGTTTTATAAGTTAATTTAAATTATCGAATCACCAGTTATTAGCAATCCAATTAGTTATAGAACAGTTACTAATTTGTTAGAATACCCTCAGCTCTATAGGTATTTACCAACAGTACCACTTGGGCTGGCTTAGCACACTACTATTATAATATAAATATTGGGGGTGTTCTCCAGTTATTAATTATTACAAATATTTTTTACATCATTACTTTCTCTGCTGCTGCTGCTGGTACGTTTTGTCCGTCGTCGGACCGTCGCACTCCGGTCGACTCCGGTCGACCCCTCTTTCCCACCTCCTCCTTGGTATCCCATCACCACCACAAGCCACCGCCGATACCGATGAATCACTGTACCAATCCACCACCACACATCAGATCACAACACACCACCCCCAGAGGTCAAGAAGCTCACCTGACCGCTGAGAGCCGATCAGCGACTGAATATGGGCCGTTCCCTCAACGTGCGGACGATCCCGGCAGCCGTGTCGTGGTCGTCCACCGCCACTCGTGAATCCGACCGCTATATGCAAGTTTTCCTTCTTTCGAGAGGCAGACCTTAGATCCTCCATCCCTGGTGGATCAACCGCTCGTAGGTCTCCCGGTCTCGTCGCTGTTCGTCATGGTGAGCGCCGAGATCTGACGACCGGATCGGTCAGATCTAATTATTCCGACCGGATCTGCTGCTCCTCGACCGCGAGCCAAGATTGGTCGACTTCCCGTGCGTCGTCTTCGATCAGCGAGCATGCTTCGCTCGTGCCCCTCCGGCGATCTCTGCAGTTGAAGTCGCCGTCTCCTTGCCGAGAGTAACCACCAGAGTCGAGCACCAACCTTGACCTCGATTCGGTGGTTTTCGGTACTGCTGGCATCATCTCTGGCGGCCGGACTTCGTCAGTCGAACGGAGCGCCGTCGTGCCGTGGTCGTTCACATCCGCCGCCGCGACGTGGTCGTTCACATCCGTGCCAAGGTCCAAATGATGAAAGCATGGCAGGTGCACTCCATCTCCTTCTCTCGAACCCCTTTCTTCTTCTTCCTTCTTTTTCGTTCTTTGGAAAGAGCAGCTACTCTTGCTGTCTCTCTCTCTCTCTTCAAATAAGAGATGAGGTTAGTAACCCTAACAATGGGGGCTGGGCTTGGCCCACTGCATTTTATTCATTGTTTTATTTTTATTGTTGTTTGTTTGGCAGTTGTTTGGGCCTAGGATGAGACCATAAGGTCAGTTGGGCTCAGGGGATTGTTAATTTAGCTGTGGGTTTTGGGAACAGATTTGGATCTGTTGGATTGGGCTAAAATATGATGTATTATTATTGATATTATTATTATTATTTATAGATTTATAAAATAATTACTTGTAAAATTTGGAGATTATTTTCTGATTGGGCTGGAATTATCTATTTTGATTAGTAGTAATAATTAGTAATTAGTAATTAGTAATTATATTTATTAAAATAGTAGATTATATTTGTATTAGTAATTGGAATGTATTAATAAGAAATTAAATTCATATTATTTCATTAATAATTATCATGTGTATTAAATGATTATAAATATTTTGCAAAGGACTTTGCATCCATCTAGATTCAAAAGAGGAATGAATTTTGAACATCTAATTATTGTCATAAAATCTTTATCTAATTTAAATATATTTTTTTTATAAATTATCTGTTAAGGATTAGCTTCTAATAATTTTCCTATTGTACTACTATCATTTCAAATGTTTTGTCATAATTTTAGTTAAAGACTAAATTGTTAGATATATATATATATATATTATATATAATATATATTATATATATAATATAATATATATATATATATATATATATATATATAATCTCTATGGTAGCTACTAAATTTATAGATAAAGATAGTCAGTTAGCCAGTATTTATAAATAGTGATAGTTAGCAGGGTGCCCTGTTAGAATCTAACCTATTCTTGCCATACTTCTAGGAGTACATTATGACATATTGATTTGCAAGGACAAAGGCAAGTACACCAGCTCGAACTCTTTACTCTGTATTTTCTGTCTTATTTTATGTTCTCATATTGACACTTTGTACACACGATTGTTCATTATTCACTGTTCACTGTTCTTCGTTCATCGTTCATTGTTCATCGTTGATAGTTCATTGTTTTTACTTGTACATTGGGGTGGAAAAATACTACAGATATGTGACCAATACTAATTTAGTTAGGCATTGACTAATAGCTTAGGTCTCACATCGTGTATGTGAAACTCTAAGCCGTACCATTGTTCATTGTTCACTGTTCATTGTTTATCCAGCGGTCACATTCTCTGATAGTTATTTCACTTGCATGTTACACTGATAGCATAGCTCATTGTTTCTGGATCCGGTACTATAGTTTTTTGTTATTCATGTACCACCGTTTCATATTCCTGTCTTGTACCATAGTTCATATTGTGATTCTTTTCATGCATTTCAGTTTATATTGTTTAGTGCTTCTTGTCGGAGTTGTACTTTGCTCTTTTTCTGACAGGATACGTTGTAGGTTTTCTACCCTAGCATTACGGATTATGAGACGGGTTGATTGTTAGCTAGCCTGGAGGCTACGAGGAGATTAGCGATGGGTTGGAACTTTGTTATACATGTTTATTTTTTAAATTAAAGATTTTGTATTATAAAGACATGATGATTTGTAATATTATTGAGCACGTGTTTAGATGTTGTGATGTGATTTCATGATGTGATTTGAGATATTAGATACTTAGTACAGCTTACTACGTTGTATCTCCCAACGTAGGTGGGCGTGTCTGACTCGTGTCCGATTATTCGGGAGCGGGTCATGACATGTTTTTAGTGGTGGCCCATACAGGTCGGTCCAATGGTGCCTAGAATTAGAGTACCATTGGGAACCTGCGACATAGGATTGATCGATCAGAGCTTAGGCCGATTGTATGGTTATATATATATTTACTATTTGTGTCTTCCTAAGTATTGTTTTCCCATCCCTATTAGATTATAAAATTCTTTAGGGTTAGACTAATTACTATTTGTAGACTTTGATCTCCTCTTTTAGCAAATCCCTCATTCATGACTAATATTTTAAGCCCTCAAAATTTTGATGATTTTGTTAGACCACTTCAATCTGACTTTCCTTTGTCAATCATAGGACCCTAGACTAACTGCTTATTTCGACTTATTTATTTGATTACCTCTCATTACCATAAAGAATTATTTCTCAAAATAATTTCGGCGTAGGTCAATATCTCTTAGAAAAGACAAATATTTTTCACTAGTTCTCCCACTCAACTTGAAGTTGCTATTTTTATCAGTTAGAATCAGGTTTGATCAAGTCCACGTATTTATGTTCACAATAGAGATAAGGTAGAAGTACAGATACTCTTCTTGATTCAGTCAATGATTCCTCTATTAGTAATTGATCTCTTGATTCTGAAGATCTAATATTTACTGTACAGATACTATGCTGATAACCTCTTAGTTTTTTAAGGGACAGATACCTACCTCACTCTCTATTATTGTTAGGACTTTTAGAACTCCTTCGAATTTTCATAAACTCCTTTAAAATTCCTAGGGACAAAGTTGAGAAAATATTCGACGATCTATTATGGCGTGGCAGATGCGCACTGCAGTCATTTATCTGGATTATGGAGACCGTGAGTTTACTGCTGCCAGCTGCGCACTGGTGAGGCATGGACTCCAAGTCAAAGTAATTTCAGGTATACATAGGTTTTTGGATATTATTGAGGCTATGTCCTAAATTCATAATGTTTTGATCTCTTGAGTTGTCTCGGCAATCCTGGATAAAGTTGATAGAATATCGGTGATCTATCATTATAGGAGTCATGGACACCAAAGGTTTGTTGCAGCCAGATGTATTCCACACTCGCGGGGCATGAACTCTAGACAAAGTGACTTCGGATATGTATGACTTCCGGATATTATTGAGACTATATCCATTATTATCATGTTTGATCGCTTATCGCCATTGACAACTTTACAAGAAATTTTTGAAATGTTTGAACTTTTGTCTCATTTAAAATGTTATGGTCTGATTCAAGTTTCAACACTTATTCTATTACCATATAGTTCCTATAAGATCTCCTTTGATTTTTTTTATAAGCTCATTTGGAACCATCCTTTCCCCTTTGCTGACTAATCTCTTTTATGATTTGACTCTAGAGTATAAATGTATCTTGCTGATAAGTTCTATATGTTGATAGCTATATATTATTAGACAGTCAATATAAATATTAAGGATGTATGTGTATATGTTGATAGTCGATATATTTGATAGTTATATAAATACGGAGGAAAATATATAGGTTTCATAGCTCATTTTAGTACCTTTGGAGGATAGACATTTTGACAAGGATAGTTAAGATAGTAAAAGGGAACCTGGGGTAGGCAAATTAGTGATAAGTTTTGAGGGAGTACAGATTATAGAAGTTTGTGATTGGTTTGAAGGTGATTAGGTTTTAAAGTTATTATTTTCGTGTATATCCTATCTTATAACCAATGTTGATTTTCCTAAATTTGACGTGTGATTTTTTTCTAATCATGATTTGATTTTCTCCTGTCCCTATAGTTACTATCTTGTTTTCACTGATAATTATGCCATATCTAGATGATTCATTAAAGCATGTTTATAGGATTTTTATCGTGGCCAGATTTTATTTCAAATATTGATCGTGCCTTGATTTTAATATCGATTTAATCATGCCATGGCGGATATTTTGTTTTTTTTTATTCCCTTGGTTGTAATTTTGAGTATACCTAAATTATCCTTAATCATATTAGGATCATATGATCATACAAAAAATGATTTGGCCCTTCTATCTGAATGATTTTGATCTTAATCCCAATCGCATCCGAATGATTTATTTCCTTTGATCAGGATTCAAAGAATTTGATTTTGCTTATTTTTAATTAATTTTTAGCTAAGACGAATTTTCAAAAATTTATGGTTTGGTTATCCTTAGTCGTTTGGTTCCTTGTTTATCACCAATAAACACATTAGTAGTGACTATATCATTTTGACCATATTTTGGATTAATAATTTTGATTTTGTCTTAGCCATGCCTAATAATGTTTTTTGGTTCTTCTGGTCATATGACTAGATCTTTGATTATACCAAGATAGTTTTATCACGTTCTGTTCATGCCTAATTATTGGATATTTTGCGTGACCCCAATTTTTACTCTTGGAATGCTTCTGAACAAATCGCACCTAAAACAATTTAATCATGTTTCGAATCAATTTTGGAACTTAAATTTTTGTTCAGTTTAAAATTTGATTTCTGAAAAGACAAAATTTTAAATTCCTTTGTTTTATTCTTAGTCATATCATTACTACAAACAAATTTTAGCACTTATGACCCTATTAGTTGCAATTTCATCAAGCATAAATAATTTGAGCATGTTCTTACTAACTCGTGTTTAAATGATTTAAATTTTAGCCATAACTGTACTAGTTATACATAAACGATTTCTTAATTGAAGTTGGGCCATAATTTGATCATATTTAGGATTTACGGGCTGACTATGTCATTTTTGTGATATTTATATTATGCCAAAGTTTGATTTTCTCATAATTATAATTTATCATGACTAGGTTTTAAACTTTGATTACTCGTACTTAAATTTTGATTCAATGTTTAAACGATTATTTTTTAGTATCGTTTCAAGATTTCCGTAGTTGATTGCTCTTAATTGTACTAAATGTTTTAATTGAAATTTCGAGGACAAAATTTTCTTAAGGGGGGTAGATTTGTAACTCCCTGAAATCGTTTTATAAAATTTTGAATTTACTTCATAAATTTTATTTTAAAATATCATTATGCTTTCTAAATAAGATTTCATGAATTTTAACCTTTCCTTCTAAAATACATTTACTTCTGACTATTGATTAATAACGCTGTTATCTATACTTTAGTTTTTCGCTAATCTTGTTATTTTACTATTGATTATTATTCAACAAAATTGGTTATAAGTTAAAGTTTATTTTCTATTATTATAAATTATTTTTGATTTACTATTTCAATTTCAACACACGTTTCGCGTACACGTTCTGGCCATGAGCAGGAAGAGGAGGCACTCAACTAGCAGTAAATTATAATTATTCTAATTACGAAAAGCCAAACATATGGAAAGCTATATTTCTTAAGCACTATTTTTCCAAACATAGGAAAAGCCTAACATGTGAAAGCCTGCATTTCATGACCACTGTTTTATAAGTTAATTTAAATTATTCGAATCACCAGTTATTAGCAAACCAATTAGTTATAGAACAGTTACTGATTTATTTAGAATACCCTCAGATCTATAAGTATTTACCAACAGTGCCACTTGGGCTGGCTTAGAGCACACTACTATTATAATATAAATATTGGGGGTGTTCTCCAGTTATTAATTATTAAAAATATTTTTCTCACATTATTACTTTCTCTCTGCTGCTACTACGTCTGTCCGTCACCGGAATGTCGCACTCCGGTCGACTCCAGTCGACCCCCTCTCTTCGCCACCTCCTCCTTGGTATCCCATCACCACCACAAGCCACCGTCGATACCGGCAAATCACTGTACCAATCCACCACCACACATCAGATCATAACACAGCCACCCCCAGAGGTCAAGAAGCTCACCTGACCGCTGTGAGCCGACCAGCGACTGAATATGGGCTGTTCCCTCAACCGTGCGGACGATCCCGGCGAGCCGTGCCGTGGTCGCCCACCGCTACCGCCGTGAATCCGACCGCTACATGCAAGTTTTCCTTCCTGCGAGAGGCAGACCTTAGATCCTCCATCCCTGGTGGATCGAACGCTCGTTAGGTCTTCCAGTCTCGTCGCTGTTCGTCATGGTGAGCACCGAGATCTGACGACTGGATCGGTCAGATCTTATTATTCCGACCGGATCTGCTGCTCCTCGACCGCGAGCCAAGACTGGCCGACTAACCTTGCGTCGTCTCCGGTCAGCGAGCATGCTCATCGCTCGTGCCCCTCCGGCGATCTCCGCGAGTTGAAGTCGCCGTCTCCTTGCCGAGAGTAACCACCGTAGTCGAGAACCAACCTTGACCTCGATTCGTTGGTTCTCAGTAATGCTGGCGTCATCTCTGGCGGCCGGACTTCGTCAGTCGAACGGAGTACCGTCGCGCCGTGGTCGTTCACATCCGTCGCCGTGTCGTGGTCGTTCACATCCGTGCCGAGCTTCCAAATGATGAAACCATGGCAGGTGCACTCCATCTCCTTCTCTCGAACCCCTTTCTTCTTCTTCCTTCTTTTTCATTTCTTTTGAAAAGAGCAGCTGCTCTTGCTCTCTCTCTTTCTCTTCAAATGAAGCAATGAGGTTAGTAACCCTAACAATGGGTAGGCTGGGCTTGGCCCACTGTATTTTATTCATTGTTTTATTTTTATTTCTGTTGTTTGTTTGGCAGTTGTTTGGGCCTGGGCTGAGACCATAAGGTCAGTTGGGCTCAGGGGATTGTTAATTCAGCTGTGGGTTTTGGGAACAGATTTGGGATCCGTTGGATTGGGCTAAAATATGATGTATTATTATTGATATTATTATTATTATTATAGATTTATAAAATAATTAGTTGTAAATTTGGAGATTATTTTCTGATTGGGCTGGAATTATCTATTTTGTGATTAGTAGTAATAATTAGTAATTAGTATTAGTAATTAGTAATTATATTTATTAAAATAGTAGATTATATTTTTATTAGTAATTGTAATGTATTAATAAGAAATTAAATTCATATTATTTTATTAATAATTATCATGTATATTAAATGATTATAAATATTTTGCAAAGGACTTTGCATCCATCTAGATTCAAAAGAGGAATGAATTTTGAACATCTAATTATTGTCATAAATCTTTATCTAATTTAAATATATTTTTCCTATAAATTATTTGTTAAGGATTAGCTTCTAATAATTTTCCTATTGTACTACTATCATTTCAATGTTTTGTCATAATTTTAGTGAAAGACTAAATTGTTAGTATATATATATATATATATATATATATATATATAATATATATATATATATATATATATATATATATATATATATATATATATTTATGTTAATCTCTATGGTAGCTACTAAATTTATAGATAGAGATAGTCAGTTAGCCAGTATTTATAAATAGTGAAAGTTAGCAGGGTGCTCTGTTAGAATCTAACCTATTCTTGCCATACCTCTAGGAGGACATTATGACATATTGATTTGCAAGGACAAAGGCAAGTACACCGGCTCAAACTCTTTACTCTGTATTTTCTTTCTTGCTTCATGTTCTCATATTGACACTTTGTATACACGATTGTTCATTGTTCACTGTTCATCGTTCATCATTCATTGTTCATCGTTCATAGTTCATTGTTCTTACTTGTACATTGGGGTGGGAAAATACTACAAATATGTGACCAATCCTATTTTTGCTAGGCATTGACTAATAGCTTAGGTCTCACGTAGGACTCTAAGTCGTACCATTGTTCATTGTTCACTGTTCATTATTTACCCAGCCGGTCACATACTCTGATAGTTATTTCACTTGCATGGTACACTAATAGCATAGTTCATTGTTTCTGGATCCGGCACTATAGTTTCATTGTTATTCATGTACCACTGTTTCATATTCCTGTCTTGTACCATAGTTTATATTGTGATTCTTTTCATGTATTTCAGTTTACATTGTTTAGTGCTTCTTGTCGGGGTTGTACTTTGCTATTTTTCTGACAGGATACGTTACAGGTTTTCTACCCTAGCATTACGGATTATGAGACGGTTTGATAGTTAGCTAGCCTGGAGGCTACGAGGAGATTAGCGATGGGTTGGAACTTTGTTACACAGGTTTATTTTTTTTAAAATTAAAGATTTTGTATTATAAAGACATGATGATTTGTAATATTATTGAGCACGTGTTTAGATGCTGTGATATGATTTCATGATGTGATTTGAGATATTAGATACTTAGTACAGCTTACTACGTTGTATCTCCCAACGTAGGCTGGGCGTGTCCGACTCGTGTCCGATTATTCGGGAGCGGGTCGTGACAGACGGTGACTCATACTAGTAAGATATGTTCCATTGTCCCATCACACTACTAGTTTAACTCTTATTAGTCAGGTAGAATGTCTCACGATCTAACATTCCGTTCACCGTAACTAAGGCCTTAAACAATACGATAGTAGGATGACTGTATGGCATGAACACCGGACAAGACTTAGATGCTTAAGGAACTTGAATTATTTATTTATTTTTATCATTATCTCACGTATTTATATTTTGGACTACCTTGACTAATGTTGCTATTATAGCCTAGTTTTTGCAAGCTTACTCTTTTATCGAGCTTGTTCAAGACATATGTTACTTGGGCTTGTCCACTAACATATTGTCTAATCAGAACCGGTTCATGATGGTCTGATCAATTTAGTGCACTTGGTTCGCTCTTAGTATGATTATTCTACGTGAATTGAGATATAGTTAAACTTGCCCTTTAGGATCTCATTCGCAAGGATCTTGACAACTCTCTCTTGAACTATTCAATCACCTTTGAAACCCATATTTGCAATTCGATCCCATCTCCCTTGAACTCTTATTGTTTTGCGTCACCTATTTCGAAAAACAAATGCCTGTAGACACGAAGTATTCCCCTATGGACATGATAGTTGTATATACAAAGTGTAGCTAACCATTGGCCAAGCCAAGTGACTACAACCTTGCCTTGAGTTACTCGTCCTTCCCTCGACCCTATATCTATTATCGTGATCTCCTAATCACTCAAAATTAAGAACGAATTGAATCGTTTCCTTAATTGTGCCCCTAAGTTAGATGACTATCATACAATCTTCTCTCTAAGGAATCATGTACCCTCGATCTCTAATCATTTTCTCTTGATTTCTTAACCCATCATTTAGTTTCCAAACCCTTACACGACCAAGCAGCACAGTTTAAACATGAGATGAATAGACAAAAGCAAGGACAAGCATTTACCATGGTTATGATAGACACCCATCCCGAGGTTAGGGATCCAGCAGACATTATTCAAATTATACTATTTTTATTATTAAGACATGACTTAGTATTAGAACAACACATTCACAAACTTAGCCAAAATCCATAGCATAATACTTTGTCTTACCATGATTTACCAACTATCGACAGCAATGTATGAGCAGTACCTCCGACACCATTAGAAACCTTATGACCATAGTATAGCAAGCTTATCACGAATGAAAAGTTATGACTTAGTCGTTAGCGATTCTTGCATGACATACCTTAGAATCTGTGACCCCCGTCGATAACCTTCATATGCTATAGAAGAGTGAATCATTCAATTTCCTCAGTACGTGTGCATCGCAGCGTCCCTCGCCAGCTTAGAAGCACAAAAATAGCATGTATAATCATTTCTCCATGGTTCAAAAATCAAAGTACGATCCTCGAACTTGACACATTTCCTCCAATTTAGGCTAATAAATCAGTAGTTTATAACGTCCATATCTAACTGTACCATTTGGCACCCTTACCGTGACTTTGATATTTAGAGCACAACACTAGCCATTTCCTTCCAACAAATTTTACCCTCATGAACTAGACAAGCCACTTTACACACATGATATACATGTCCCACGTACACAAACACACCTTCTTCTGCTCTATTTCTATTACACCACATGTACGAAAGTGGACTAGCGTGACCACTTTTTCTAAGGAGGAAAGAACATTATTTGAGAATAGTGGTTGGATTGATTAAGATAATGCACTTCATAGATTTTCTATCGAAAAGTTAGTATAGTTAGGCATGAGGCTGTTGAGGAAGAAATACCCTTACTTGTTTGAGACATGATTGTACCCCGGCCCTTATCTTTGAAATTTTGAGAACGAAATTTTTTAAGGAGGGAAGCTTGTAAAACCAAAATTCGATTTTAATTAATTTAGGTTAAATTCCTATTAGTGTAATTTTAGATTATTATTATTATTATTATTATTATTATTATTATTATTATTATTATTATTATTATTATTATTTAGTCGAACAATTAGTTTATGGATTTATATTTTGAGTAATAATTATGGATTCTAGTGTTGTTGTTGGACCTTGGACCGAACTTGTTCCCTATTTTCGAACATGTTGTTAAAACCATAACTAACACTAATCTAAAAAAAGAGAAAACAAAGCAAAACTTTGTTCCCTCAGCTACTCAAACCGTCCTGACCACTTCCCATCACCCCTGTATTCTCTCCCACATGTTCACTCTCTCTCATCAAAATACTCACCACCAAACCACAGCACCTTCACTCTTTTCCCCCAAAAATCTCTACTAGCACACACCACCATCTCTATTTTTCTCTAAATCAATAGAACGACCCTCTCTCTCCCTCAACTCCAACCCACTCCACGACCCCCTGTTCCAGCGCTTCCGCAACCGCGGCACCCAACCCCGCGGCCGACCCGCGACCGTCCGACGACCCCCCTGTCCGTGCGCCCTTCGGTCGTCCCCACGACCGCCGGCGCCCAACCCGCGACCGTCGACGACCAACCCCGCGATCGCTGGCGCCCGACCACCGCGACCCTCGGCCAGAGGCCGAATGACCCAGACGCGCGCCCCTCTCGCCGGCGCGACCCCGCGACCCCTTCTTCGTGCCCCCGGCACCGACCTCCACACCGAACCGCAATCACTGCCAACGTTGCCACCATTCCGAACGCCCGAGTATGCTATCGTGTCCAACGTGATGCGTTTCTGAGGCTTCGAGCCGGTGACGACGCACAATCTGAGTCCGAGGCCACTCTTCGAATTTCGACATCAAACTTTCGGTATAATTCCTATCTGAGTAATCATAGCATCTCGTAGTCGTAGGCGATGATGATTCGGTCTCGATCCCATTACGGGATTCGAACATTTTACGTTGCTTGCGTAGATACTTGGAACGATCCTTGGATCGTTGTTTCAGTTCCGTACTCGGAATGTTTACGAAATTGTTAGTCTGATTTCGGACTTGGGTATTGTTCTGTGAAGATTGGCTCTGTCCATAATTGGTTGTGTTGGTTGTTCTGTTTGCATCCGATTTCAGACTCGGAATTATGGTTCGGTAGTTGTGGTCTGGTTCTGTAAGGTTTGGCTAATTATGAAGGTTGGGTTTTGGTTAGAATTAGTTTTTAGTTCTGTTAAACGTGTGACTTTTCATATATATATATATATATATATATATATATATATATATATATATATATATATATATATATATATATATATATATATTATATATATATATATATATATATCTATATATATATATACACACACACACACACACACACACACACACACCCAAAATATATATATATATATATATATATATATATATATATATATATATATATATATACACACACACACACACACACACACACACACACACACACACCCAAAATATATATATATATACACACACACACACACACACACACACACCCAAAATATATATATATATATATATATATATATATATATATATATATATATATATATATATATATATATATATATATATATATATATATACACACACACACACACACACACACACACACACACACACACACACACACACACACATACATATTATGTTGTAAAAAAGAGAATTATGCACTTTTCTTTAGTGTTATATATATGCTATAATTAGTCTGTCGTTTAGTTCTGTATATATATTTTTATAGCAATTGTCATGTATATATGTTTTAACATAAAGGTGAGATTTTTTTATATAATGTATATAAATATATATGATTTAAAAGGAAAATTATGTTTTAATTATACTCTTAATATTGTAACTCATTTAAAAAATATATACGTATATATTATTGCTCTTTTCGAAAACCTAGTCGTTACAAAATATACCTTATATATATATGTAGGTTACATTTAATCGGTTCATTAAGATTGGCGTATTTTTGATTAAATTGGGACTTTATTGTATCTACTTTGGCAACGACCGAAATGGTCGAATGTGCCTTTAGCGAAACACAAGCTCTACTGGGTATTCCCGTACGTTGAGGCGTAGGCTGTTTAGCAACATAAAATTGCGTAACCAAGTCTGAGACTCTTATGTCCCTACCTTGCGACTTTAGACTATTTTAGATTTTGTAGAACTGGTTACTTAGCGCTCTGTATTTTAGGTGTAGGGCACTCGTGCCTTCTAACTGGACTGTTCCCAATTTTTAGAAGATCGTCGCAGCATAGCTTAGGATTTTATTTCTTCTTTATTTTATTTTTCATAAATGTGTTGTAAGGGCATAAGCCCATTTTTTCTTTTTTTCTCTAAGTCATGTATTATGTAGCTAGGAGTAGCTCTTTTTCTTGTGTTTAATTTTGATAGTAGAATGTTCGATATCGCACGCTAGTTTTATTTATAAAATAAAATTGGAAATGTTTATTTTTATAAAAGAAAAATAAAGTTTTCTTACATTAATTAGAATGCCTTTAAAATTAAAGTTTTATATATATATATTAACAACTTCACATTTTTATCATTAACAAGAAAAACATAGTTATATATATGGTATAAAACACAAGCTTTCTAAATAAATCGAGATGTCTAGCTTTCCAAAATAAATGCATTCGGACTTCTTTTGTACAAATTGACAAATAGTATAAAGCAGCGTTAGAGTTAATTGATCGTTAGACTAATTTGTTAATCAGTAAAATTGGCTAGGATGGAATATTAGAGATTGCAACTAGAATGTCATAAAAATGATTATATTGGAACTGAGACGTCCTTTTAATTAAATGTAGGGTTCCAAGGACTAGACTAAGATCCTCCTTCCCTCCATCTTCCTTTTTACAAAACTCAAGGTAAGTATACTACTGGATTCTGGTTTATTTTTTTTCTTATTACATATTGACACATTGCACCACAGAGTTCTTCCCTATGGGATGTGTAGGAACGAAATCGTAAAGCAGAATACTCTAGAGGGGGGGTGAATAGAGTAGGCAGCCGAATATTGCTAATTAAAAATCTTGTTAGCAGTTAGATCAAAGATATAAAAATAATCACAAAGTAAATGACAGAAATTAAAAGTGATCAGAAGGCAAACGCAAACACCGAGATTTATACTGGTTTCCCTCTTGTGGGGACTAGTCCAGTCGGAAGAACTCTAGCTTCCAGTTGAATCCACTATTGAAAAATCCTGCAAGTTTTTGTACGAAGTCCTTGCAACTTCTATAGACGCGAGCTTTGATACGAAGAACTCGACCAACTTCAATTATGAAGAGTTGTATCTTCTATCAAGCCTCTGATTACAATCGCTCTGAAACTTCTAGACCGTACCGCACTGGCAAATGACTAGAGGATTGCAACTGGCTTGGGATTTGAAAATAAAAGCTTTTTAGAACTCTTTGGAAGAAATGTAAGCTTTAGAAGAGAAGAGACTGAAAGTGAATTGGTGATTTAAAATGATTGAAATACTTCTCTATTTATAGTTTTTCCAAAGACAGAACTCTGATAGAATTCGGGCAGAATTTGGACATAACTTTTTGTAACAAACCGCAACTGAAGGGTGACTAAGTTCAAAATCAAATATTCACTAACGTTCATCTTGGACGAACTCTGGCCGAACTCTGGCCGAACTCGGACCGAGTTCTTCTAGGGTTCTGCCAGTTCATTTTGAGAAAAATCAATTTGTCTTTTTGAAAAGTCCTTCAGAAGCTTTTTGTAAAAAGGATGTTTTTCAAAAACATAGGTCATTTGTAAAAGGATAGGGTGGTTTTGAAAAACGATTTTGGATAGCCTATTTGCCAGTACGACTCGGTGTACAATGTATTCCTAGACTCAATAAAATGAAAATTATATTGCTTCAAAGGAAATACATTCTGAATGGCAAACGGCTTCAGTCTTGAACATAGTAGATATCCATCGTTGAGCAGTATCTAAAACGTCGTAGGTAAACATCTGAATTGACTTGCATTTATATCGAGACAGAGTTTGATCAATTATTAAAATCAGGTTTGACCATGACCAATGGGCCAACAATCTCCTCCATTTTAATAATTGACAAACCTTGCCGATATAACATCTAAGCTTGGATCAATTCAAAAATGTATCAAAAGAAATTTTTTATAACCTGTATGCATGAAGATGTTAGATCTATTTCTCCCCCGTTGTCACTTAGCAAAATAATTACAAAAGAGAAAGCTCCCCCGCAATAAATGCATAAGTAACAAACAGTGAAGAAACACAAAAAATATATAAAACAAGGCATGGTAGAAACAGTTAAAAAAATATTGTATAAACAACACAGGCATGTTATTTGTCACAAGCAGTTTTAATATGAAGCAGAAAGAGAGATAATGCTAGAATAAAACTGAAACAAATAAAGTGCTGAATAATAAACTAATATGCCAAACTGAGGCATAATAAAAACCATGTCTATAAAGAGTCACATAATAACTAAAATAAAAGGTGCTGATAATAACTTGGAATGTCGGAGCATTTTCAAGTAAACATAAGACAAAAATAACAGTCTCAAAAATCATAACATCTCAAAAGTCATCATCCTTATCATTAGGGGTGAGCATATAACGGTTGAAAACCAAAAACCGAACCGAACCGAACCGAAATATGATAAACGATTCGGTTTTTCGGTTATCGGTTTCGAAATATAAAAATTTAAAATAACGGTTCGATTTTCGGTTCTTGATCCGGATAACCGAACCGAACCGAAAACCGATTTAGATTTAATAATTTATCAAACTATTCTCAATTTACACATACTAATATTTGTAACCCCTAACTGAGTGCACTCTCCTCCCATATTCTTTGTGGTACTTCTTTGAGCACTCTCTTTCTCTCTCTATCCTCAATCTATATATATACTAATATTATTCACACGATGTAATGTAATAATTCTTAAATACAATAATATCATATTTTTAAAATAAATTATTATTTAAATAGATTCATTTTGCTAAAAATTTGAAGGTCCGGTACATTGGTCCATTAAACCGAACCGACCGAAAACCGAACCGAATTAATTCGGTTCGGTTTTGTTCGGTTTTTACAAAAATGTTTCGGTTTTCGGTTTTGAGAAATACGGTTTACGGTTATTTCGGTTTTCATATATACGGTTCAGTTTGAACCAAACTGAACCGTTGCTCACCCCTACTTATCATCATCGTCATCAGCTGCAGCGTAAGCATGTCCAGAAGGACCAGCTCCAGAAGTACCAGCTCCAGAAGTATGAGGAGTGGTACCAGTAGTACGATACCAATCGTAAGCGTTCCCTGGCTGGAACAGAGAGTGGACCGCCTCATCATCAATGCGGTAGCCAGAAACAGAAGGGTCTTGAGGTAGAAAGCTAGCAGAGTGACCCGTCTGCGCAAATCTCAGATCGGCGAAGGAGTTGGCAATAGCCTGGAACCGAGTCACGTCACGGAACTCACGTTCCCTGGAAGTGTCAACATAGAATGACTGAACATCTGATAGGTGCTGATGAATACCCTCAAATATCATAGGATAAGAATGAGGAGAAATAGGTACAGTTGGAGTAGGAGCAGAAGGAGCAGGTGCAGTAGGTGGAGGAACAGTGGCAATGCTGCGACGAGAGAGTTTGATGAACTTTGGTTCAGGGTCAACAGCACAAGTAGATAGGTCAATGTCAAATCTCTGAAAGATGCGTGGGATGATCATCGCATAAGAGAGGTTGCGGTCTCTTTCGCGACATCTACCCATCATCTGAATAATAGTCTTAGGGGCAAAAAAGGAATCCCCTTAAGAATGTGATATAGAGCAGAAAGCTCAAGTGCAGTGACATCATCTTTGGAAGTGGATTTTGGAAGTAAAGTGGAATAGATGATGCGATATAATTCGTAGTTAAACAAGTTTAAGTTATTAGCCTTGAACTTTCCAGGACGAGCGCGTGCGGGCATACAAAGCTCATTCTTGAAACTAACGAGAGTCGTACCATCGGGAAAATCAAAATCAGTGATATCATCGAGCGGGACACCTTCGTTTGGAATACCAAAGATTTTTGCTAACGTGTCATCAGTGAATTCGATATCGATCCCTCCGACACGTGTTCTCGCAGTAAAAGTGTCTAAGATAAAATTATAATAGAATAATCTAATGGCATTAGTAGCAATAGAAAATTGTAAGGTAACAAAGTGTTGTAACCCTAATGCCTCAAAGTAAGGGCGGTGATCCGGAAAGATAGTCCATTTGATCGGTGAACCGGTGCAAATAGTACGCATAATGAAATCGGTATACCATAATAGGGCTTGGTCGAATCTTTTAAAGTAAAACGCGTCCGATGCACCGTCGTCCGATTGGACCGGAGAAAAGAGGCAATCCGTATGCGGATCCGAAGACGATGCCTCTTCACTGGCATTGAACTTCTTCCTCTTGAAGGGATTGAACTTGGGCATTCTTTTCCAAAATTCTAGAAACCCTAAAAATTTAAAAGTGGAGGAGAGAAGAAATTGTACCTTCCAAGAATTGGATATGCTGTTGAGGACAAAATTCTCCGCACGAATCCAAAGTTTGGATGAAGATCTCCGCACGGATTGGAAGAACAAGGGTGGAGAAAAGCTAGGGTTTGGAGGCACGGCTGCTGCTGTTTGAGGATGTTTGGAAGAATGAAGAAGATAGCGGCCTCGGGTTCTGGCTGTTACATATATATACCCATCCGAACTCTGGCCGAATTCGGACCGAACTCGGGCCGAATTCGCCAAGGATTGCCTGCTATATATATATATATATATATATATATATATATATATATATATATATATATATATCAAAAATAATAATTAGGCCACATCTTTTTCATTAATTCGTTTCAAATGTTTAATTCAGAGTTTAGTAATTTTAAATCTAAAAAAATATAATTAATATTATTTTATAAATTAATATTCTTTACTTAGTATCTGTCTCAGATTAGCTGTAGGAGTACTGTCCCAGCTAACGGATGTTCACCGAGGAACTCTTAAGTGCCGCTTCGCTTCGACCGTAGTCATGGTGACAGACACACTCTTTTTAGGCTTGTCTCGAAAATAGTTATCGAGTATCGAATAAATAATTAATAAAACAAAATTAATTAATATTATTGACATCTAAAATGTCTAATTCTCGACGTAAATAATTGAAACGATCTTCCGCTAGAGATTTTGTGAGTATGTCAGCTAATTGATTCTGTGTGTCTATGTATACAAGGTCTATATCTCTATTTTGTTGATGATCTCTAAGAAAGTGATCTCGAATCTTGATATGTTTAGTACGAGAGTGACATATGGATTCTTAGTCAAATTAATAGAACTAGTATTGTCACAAAAATGGGTATGTGTGTAAAATGCAATCCATAGTCTTCTAAAATTTGTTTCATCCACAAAATTTGTGCACAATAATGTCCTGCGGCGATATATTCAGCCTCGGTTGTTGATAATGCAACATAATTTTGCTTTTTACTAAACCAAGATACTAAAGCTTTTCCTAGGAAATGACATATACCGCTGGTGCTTTTTCTATCTACTTTGCATCCGGCAAAATCAGCATCAGAATAACCGGTTAGGTCAAATGACGTGGTTTTGGGATACCATAAGCCGACAGAAGAAGTACATTTAAGGTATCGGAAGATACGCTTAACTGCGCACAGATGTGATTCCTTAGGATTAGCTTGAAAGCATGTACATAAACAAACACTAAACATAATGTCTGGTCGACTAGCAGTTAAATATAGTAAGCTACCGATCATACCTCGATACTTACGTATGTCGACAGGTTTGCCTTGTTCATCAATATCAAGCTTGGTTGAAGTTGCCATTGGAGTGCTAAGTGGCTTGACTGCTTCCATGTCGAACTTCTTTAATAGATCCTTTGTGTACTTTGCTTGATTTATGAACGTCCCATTGTTGGTTTGTTTGATTTGCAGTCCCAAAAAGAATTTTAGCTCTTCCATCATGCTCATCTCAAACTCATTCTGCATACACTTTAAAAATTCTTGACAAAGAGATTCATCAGTAGATCCAAAGATAATATCATCTACATAGACTTGAATCAAAAGAATATTGTTATTCAAAGATTTTATAAACAAAGTAGTGTCAACCTTTCCCTTTCAAAAATTGTTATCAAGTAGAAAAAAGCTTAAATGATCGTACCAAGCACGATGGACTTGTTTCAAATCGTATAAGGCTTTCTTCAACTTGTAAACATATTCAGGAAATTTAAAATCAGTAAAATCGGGTGGTTGTGCTACATAAACCTCTTCTTTTATAAAATCATTTAAAAATGCACTTTTGACATCCATTTGAAATAACTTAAAATTATAAAAACATGCAAAAGCACATAACATGCGAATGGATTCTAATCTCGCAACTGGGGCATAAGTCTCATCGTAGTCGACACCTTCTTCTTGATTGTATCATTGAGCTACGAGTCGAGCCTTATTACGAGTTACTAAACATTCTCGTTCAGTTTATTTCGGAATACCCATCGGGTGCCAATGACCGGATGATCAATGGGCTTGGGAACGAGTTCTTAAACTTGGTTCCGTTCGAATTAGTTTAATTCCTCTTGCATAGCATCTAACCAAAAATTATCACTACATGCTTCATCAATATTTTTGGGTTCAAACTGCGAGACAAAAGCAACACAAGAAGCTATATCTTTATTAGAGGAACGAGTACTTACACCCTTGGTAGTCTCACCAATTACCAAATCCTTTGGATTATTGGCCAAGAATCTCATCTCTTTTGGTGTAGTCTCAAGATTGCTAGTTCCGGCTTCTTTGCTTGGAGGTTCATCTGATGCCTGATGTAATGGTTCTGCATCTTTGTGTGAAGGTTTTGCAGTAGCTGTACTTGGTACGATTATGTCTTCATTGTCATCACCGTCTAAGTGTTGATTTAGCTCATCAAACTTGACGTTAATAGATTCTTCAATGATCATGGTTCTTTTGTTGAAGACTCTATATCCTTTGCTCTTTGTTGCATAACCTAAAAATATACCTTCATCGGCCTTTTCATCAAATTTACTCAAATTATCTTTAGTATTAAAGATAAAACATTTACAACCAAAGATTTTGAAATATAAAACATTTGGTGTTCTATTAAACCATAATTCATAGGGAGTCGTCTTCGATATAGGTCGAATTAGAACCCTATTAAGAATATAGCATGCTCTATTTACAGCTTCAGCCCATAAGTATCTAAGTAGACTAAACTGGTTTAACATAACTTTAGCCATTTCAGATAGAGTTCTGTTCTTACGTTCCACAACTCCATTTTGTTGCGGAGTCCTAGGGCAAGAGAATTCATGCAAATAACCGTGGGTGTCACCAAATTGCTTGAATTCTGCATTCTCAAATTTGCCGCCATGATCACTACGAATACGAGTAATCATGAACCCTTTTTTATTCTGTACTTTCTTACAAAGGTGACGAATTCTGATAATGCATCGTTCTTGCGTGCAAGAAAATAAACCCATGTATATCTAGAGAAATCATCTATAATGACAAATGTATATAACTTACCACCTAGACTAGCAATTCTACTTGGTCCAAATAAGTCCATATGCAACAGTTGTAAAGGTCTAGTGGTACTTACAGCGTTTTTGGATTTGAATGCGGATTTGGTAGCTTTGTTCTTTTCACATTTACTACATACTGCATCCTTCTTGAAAGAAATATCCGGTAAGCCGCATACCAACTTCTTCGTAGATAGTCTTGAAATTGTATCCATGTTTGCATGACCGAGTCTCATATGCCATAGTTGACTCTCAAAGCTTTTGGCCATCAAACATCTACCTGCTTTGTTAGAATCTTCCAACAAATAGAATATATATATTGTCTTCCCTAATACCTTCAAATATAATACTACCGGTTGAACTATCAGCTATAGTACATTTATCTTTTATGAAGTTAATACCATAACCGTGATCAGCTAAATGGCTTATGCTGAGCAGATTATGTTTTAACTCGGTAACTAGACAAACATCTTTAATTACTGGATAGGGAGCCTTACCAATGTTACCGATACCGATTATGTACCCTTTTAAATTATTACCGAAGGAAACGTATCCTTCTTTATTCCTCTTCGACAATGTTGCGAATAATGAAGCGTCACCGGTCATGTGCCGTGAGCAACCGCTGTCGAGGATCCATTTGCTTCTAGTATGTGAAGGGCATCCCACCTACAAAATAATTTGCAGATAAAACTCTTGGTACCCATTTCTTGTAGGGTCCTAACTGGTTAGTTTTCGGCATCCATGCATAAACTTTTAAATCTGCTAACTTTCTGATTCTACATGCAGAAGATATATGACCAATGAGGCCAGAATAATGACATTTAGCATGTTGAGTGTTGAAAGTAGTGTGAGGTGCATGATTGGTAGGTTTTGGTTTTCTAGTATAGAAGAATGCATGCCTATTAGTCTTCTTAGGCATAGTTTTGGTATGGTTTGGTCTGACAGTGTTGGGCGTGTTCCGATGATTTGGTAATTGACACATGTTTGAATAGGAAGCAGCAACTTCAGGCCATTTTTCTAAACTAATTTCCAACTTTTTGGAAGTGTCATATAATCTAGTATAGTCAGATGTGAGTGATTCTAATCTGACCTGTGCACACTGGAGACTCTTTCTCTCCTTAGATAGGTCTTCCTTTAACTGGATAATAGTTTGGTCTTTTTCTTCGGATAGCTTAACAGTCTCGTGTAACAACAACTTAATAGATGAAAGCTCACCAGACTCATTTGAAGAGTCATTATCTCTAACATGATCTAGTAGGTCGATAAGTCTTCCTATTTCACCTTTGTACTCTTTGAGTACCTTCTTAGAGGTTTCATATTTACTACACAGTTTCCTGTAATCATCTAACAGTTCACTGAAAGCGTCTCCTTGTTGCTCAAAGGTGAAATCATCATAAGGATCAAATAGAGGATTAGTGATCACCTGATCGCAAGCTATCAAGCATACATTTGCAGCGTCATCTGATTGTTCATCTTCTGAGTCGTTGGCTTCACTTTCATGCCATATGCTTGTGTTGGCGTACTTTTTTGATGTAGATTTCTTCAGATAGCCTTTGTCATATTTGGTGTTTTTCTTTGATAATAATGTTGTTGGACAGTCTTTCTTCATGTGTCATTTCTTCTTGCATCCGTAGCAAATAGGATCTTCCTCGTTGTTGTTGTTCTTGCTGTCTTTTGTTCTCCTGTTAAATCTCATGAACTTCTTGAATTTTTTTTACCAAAAGAGCTTGATCTTCAGAGTCGGAGTCGCTGTTGTCAGAATCATCTTCGATGGTTCTTCTATGTTGAGCCTTGAGAGCGATCGTCTTCTCTGACTTCTCCTTTGGTATAGCATCTTTAAAGTCTTGAAGTTCTAACTCGTGAGTGAGTAGCTTACCCATGAGTGTTTCTAGAGACATTGTTGAGAGGTCGTTCCCTTCAATGATTGCAGTAGCCTTTGGAATCCAGTTCTTTGTAAGGGCTCGTAGAAGTTTGCGAATCTTCTCATGGTTACTGTAATCCTTGCCTAGTGAAGACAGAGGATTTACAATATCCAAGAATCTTGTAAACATCTGAGTGACTGATTCACTTGGCTTCATTTTGAACGTCTCGTACTCCTGAGTAAGTCTGCTGATCTTTGATTCCTTGACTTGCGTTGTTCCTTCGTGGGTTACTTCGAGAAATTTCCACACTTCGTTTGATGTTGTGCAAGTAGACACCCTGTTGAATTCAGTTCTGTCTAAAGCACAAAATAAAGCGTTAATAGCACGTGCGTCAAGACTGGCCTTTTTTTTTCCTCCTCTGTATATTTGTCATGGGGTTTTTCAACTAAAATACCATCAACATTAATACGAGGTGGCTTTTTATAGCCATCAATAACTACAGACCATAAGTCAAAATCAAAAGATTTCAGAAAGAAACTCATACGTATTTTCCAATAAGTGTAGTTGTGTCGTCAAACAGTGGAGGTATGTTTGTGGCTTGGACTTCACTTGTGAATTTCACAGTTGCCATGTGTAATACTGTGATCTATATAAAATTGAATATAACTGCAATTTTACCTTACTTTACCTATATAACCCGCTCTGATACCAATTGTAGGAACGAAATCGTAAAGCAGAATACTCTAGGGGGTGAATAGAGTAGGCAGCAGAATATTGCTAATTAAAAATCTTTTTAGCAGTTAGATCACAGATATAAAAATAATCACAAAGTAAATGACAGAAATTAAAAGTGATCAGAAAGAAAACGCAAACATCGAGATTTATACTGGTTTCCCTCTTGTGAGGACTAGTCCAGTCGGAAGAACTCTAGCTTCCAGTTGAATCCACTATTGGAAAATCTCGCAAGTTTTCATACGAAGTCCTTGCAACTTCTACAGACGCGAGCTTTGATACGAAGAACTCGACCAACTTCAATTGTGAAGAGTTGTATCTTCTATCAAGCCTCTGATTACAATCGCTCTGAAACTTCTAGACTGTACCGTACTGGCAAATCGACTAGAGGATTGTAACTGGCTTGAGATTTGAAAATGAAAGCTTTTTAGAACTCTTTGGAAGAAATGTAAGCTTTAGAAGAGAAGAGATTGAAAGTGAATTGGTGATTTGAAATGATCGAAATACTTCTCTATTTATAGTTTTTCCAAAGACAGAACTCTGACAGAATTTGGACAGAATTCGGACAGAACTCTTTGTAACAAACCGCAACTGAAGGGTGACCAAGTTCAAAATCAAACGTTCACTAACGTTCATCTTGGCCGAACTCGGACCGAGTTCGGCTAGGGTTCTGCTAGTTCATTTTGAGAAAAATCAATTTGGCTTTTTGAAAAATCCTTCAGAAGCTTTTTGTAAAAAGGATGTTTTTCAAAAATATAGGTCATTTGTAAAAGGATAGGGTGGTTTTGAAAAACGATTTTGGATAGCCTATTTTCCAGTACGACTCGGTGTACAATGTATTCCTAGACTTAATAAAATAAAAAATTATATTGCTTCAATGGAAATACATTCTGAATGGCAGACGGCTTCAGTCTTGAACATAGTAGATATCCATCGTTGAGCAGTGTCCAAAACGTCGTAGATAAACATCTGAATTGACTTGCATTTATATCGAGACAGAGTTTGATCAATTATTAAAATCAGTTTTAACCATGACCAATGGGCCAACAGGATGACCTGCGGGATGACCTGTTGAACACCCATTTAAACCACATCGACCTTCCATGGCTCTGTGTTGGCGACTTCAACGCTCTGCAGAGAGAAGAAATCAGGAGGTCGACCCCCCTTCAGCCATTCACGACTTCACCAGCTTCATCTTCAGCGCCCACCTGTCTTCCCTTCTCTCCTACAGTTCAACGGCAGCACCTTTACCTGGTGTAATATGTTAGAAGGCGCCCGAAGGCAATACTCTTGCCTTGACCGTGCCCTCATCAACTCGAAGTGGTCGGATTTGGAGATCATTTCTAGTCTCTCGTACCTCAACGCTACTGATTCGGATCACTCTCCCCTCCTTATAGAAATTAGCAACAAATCGAACCAGATCAAGAAAAGCTTTCGCTTCCTCGACTTCTAGAGCCACCATCCCCATTTCAAGAACATCGTTGCTACCGCTTGGAGCGGTGCTGACACCCTTGACCCCTTGTCTGGGTCACGAACAAACTCAAAGCTACCAGAAAAGTACTGACTATTTGGAGTAAGAAAGCATTTGGGGACATCTTCCAGGCTGTCTGCACAACCGAGGATGACGTTACTCGCGCGGAAGCTCTCTTCGCTATCGATAGATCTTCCGTCGCCCGCGCTTCTCTAAACCTTACCAGAGCGCTGCTAAACTTTTGCCTGAAAGTTGAGAATGAATTTTGAAAACAAAAAGCTAGACTGTCCTAGGACAGTGAAGGAGACAGAAACACTAGCTATTTCCACTCACGTGTTAAGGGGCATAGACAGCAGCTCAACCTCCATCAGATCGCAGATGAGAACGAGTCCATTATCAAATATCAACGGGGGATTCAATTGGCTGCTGCTAATTTCTATTCCCAGCTGTTCACCAAAGAAGTCATTACCAGGGACGAAGATCTCCTAGCGGAGATCCCATGCCTGATCGACGACAGAGACAACACCCAGCTGGAGCTCCTCCCTTCTGAACTTGAAGTTAGAGATGTCGTTTGGGCTCTAGATGAGCATAGCGCCCCTGGACCTTATGGATTCACTGGCGTCTTCTTCATATCGTGCTGGGATATCATCAAGCCAGATATTCACGAGGCGGTCATTGCTTTCTTCCAAGGAGCCAGGTACCCCAGATCAATTTCCTGTGCAAACCTGATTCTTATACCCAAACAGGAAAACTCAGAGACCTTTAAAGACTTCCGCCCTATAAGCTTGTGCACCTTCACTAACAAAATCATCTCCAAGATTATTGCCAACTGCATGACCGAGATCCTCCCCAAAATAATCTCTGAAGAGCATAGTGGATTTGTTCATGGCCGGAACATATTAGACAACATTCTGATGGCACAGGAAATAATTACATGCATAAAATTACTAGCTAGGGGTGGTAACATTGCTATTAAATTGGACATGGAGAAGGTGTACGACATGCTGGACTGGCAATTCATGATCTGGGTATTCAGTGCCTTCGGGTTTCGAAAACCTGGACCAACATAGTATAGAGATCGATTAGTAATTCGTAATTTTCTACGGTTATTAACGGCCAAGCTGAAGGCTTCTTCAAATATAGGTCGTGGTGTCAGACAAGGAGATCCTTTATCTTCCAATATTTTCATCATCACCCCGAAGGCTCTGAGCAAAAATCTGAACAAAATGGTGGGCTCCCCGAACTTCCAGCATTTTTACACCACTAGTGGCTGTTTGATCATCACCCACCTAGCATATGCTGACAATATCCTCATATTCTCCTCCGATGACGTCGGGTCCGTGGAGGTGGTCCACAACACGCTGTAGAGATACGCCAAATGCTCTGGTCAGCGCGTCAACCCCAACAAGAGTGTCATCTACATCCACCACAAGACCAACAGAGACCACTCCTCCACTCTTTCCAGTATTACTTCCTTCTCGATTGCGTACCCTCATTTCTTCTACTTTGGGTGCCCGTTGGTGTACGGCAGATCTAACGCGGACATCTTTGAAGGGCTGGTGGGCAATATTAGGAAAAAAAACTTGAAAGGTGGTATAACGCTACACTATCGCCTGGTGGGAAGATGATTCTGATTCAACATATGCTTTCCTCTTTTCTCATATACACCTTAGTCTCCTACTCCCGCCTAAGAAGGTGCTCACATCTATTGAAAACCTCTCTCCAATTTCTTATAGGGTCACTGTGATGGTAAGGATAAGCACCATTGGGTGAGTTGGGACACCATAGCCAAACCCACAGATAAGGGAGGCCTTGGATTAGCAGGCTGTCGCACATTGTAGATGCGTGCTCGATGAAGTTGTGGTGGAAGCTTCGAGTTAGCCACAACCTCTGGGCGCGGTTCATAAAGGCCAGATACTTCAAACACATTTACCTGTTCGTCGCTGATTTCAACTACAGATCCTTCGCGTCATGGCAGCACATCCTACATGGTCGGAGCCTCGTAAAGCCCCTGATTCGTCTCCAGCTAGGATCAAGCGATTCATCTTTATTCTTTGAACTTTGGTCCGGAGATGATCCCCTTCCCCTGTCACTGGCTGCCCCTACCTACAGTAAGATCAGTGATCTGTGGGACTCCTCGGGAGATTAGAATTAGGAAAGGGTTAGTGATTGGATTGAAGAAGAGGTCGCAGCTATGGTTCTTGACACTGGGCTGAAGATCAGAATGGATCCTGACGTTCTGCAGTGGTCTATTTTGGCCAACGGATCCTTCTCGATTGCATCGACCAGAAGTGTTGTGCGCAGCATTGGGGGTGCCTTCCCCACTATTGGATCTTTCTGGCAGACTTGTATTCCCAAAAAATAGTCCATTCTGATGTGGAGAGCATTTCACAAGAGGCTCCCCACTGACGATGCCATCAATACTATCGGCTCCAGTTTAGCATTTGCGTGTCATTACTGCACGATAAGACAGTCTGAAATGGTTGAACACATTTTGCACACAGAAGACTTGCCTGCTAGAGTTTGGATAGCTCTCTCTCATCATTGTAGACAGGTCCAAGATGGTTGGAGCTTTAGCGATCTTCTGGCCACTTGGAATAGCGCCTCTCATGGCCACCAGATCATTGCAGCCGCCATCACATGGGTCATCTGGAAGAATCGTAACAAATTCATATATGAGGGCCACTAATATTTGGCCAACCAACTTATTCGGGAGGTTCTCCGACAGACCACAAAGTCATCAGACACTACAATCACGGTCTAGAGGACTTTTGTCAGTCCTTGCTCTCCTGACTTCTGATCGAGGTGCAGGAGGCTGCCTTTTATTGTTTTCCTTTTTATGTCTTATTTTGCGCTTACTTGTAAAGGCTTCGGCATTTTGCACCTTCATATGAATAAAATGAGAGGGATTTGTTATATATATATATATATATATCTATATATATATATATATATATATATATATATATATGTATGTATGTATGTATGTATTTGAAAGAAGGTAATTGTGGCGAATGCTCCCACCGGGAATCGATCTTCTTGTAACGTCTCAGTCCCAAAATATGTAGGACTATAAGATATGTGTACATGCTAGCTACGTATCGAGGGACTCCAGTCCAGCTTGAATACGCATCAGCTGTCCGGTTATTCTAAATCAACCTATCAAAACAACTAATATATCTCAATCCACATGATAACGATAACAATAACGAATCAAGTGCAGTAAGGCTGATCAGACCATAATACACTATTCTAGAATTGATAAACGTATTAGAGTGGATCCCCAATAACACATTTATCGTGATTAAGCTAGAAGAAAGTAGAAGCTTGTACAAGACTAGGCTATACAGCAAGAATCAAATATATGACAAATCTAAATAGGAAAGAGAAAGATAAAAATATCAACTAAATGTACCTGCAGACTTGGTGTAGCAACCATCCTCCATCAATGTACCATACCTTCATCTAATACCTGGAGAGATCACCAGGTCCTCAGGGACTAGCAAGACACATAAATATACATACCTACTATACAGTAAATAATATACAGGAAAAATAGAAAATTGTGCAAGAAATAATATGAGACTAAGGAATTAGTGTAAGTGGCATGCCGTCAAGGAGTGCTATCAAGCGTGACTATAAGTCAGGGTAACCGCAGCCGATGGGAGCTCACAATCCTATAGTCAGTAGCCAATGGGGAATCCCTAACTATAGTAAGGCTCATTCTCACTCGATGGGAGCTCACGGACGAGGTTGTCAGTATAGTCAACGTTTAATAACAGGTCAAGGTCAAATCAACGATCACGATCAGATCAAGTCAATAAAGTACAAGTAGTCCAAGTCAAACAGTTCAAGGGATATGGCATAGGCAAAGCAATATATCTCTAGACATGAACAGAATAAGGAAATAGAGCAAGTAACATGACAAAAAGAGTAATAATTTATGTGCACGTAAAACTAAAAAGTAACCATGACATGAAGCAAGACGAATATGTAACCAAGTAAGAAAGAATGGCAATATAGAGAAGCATGTAAATACTGTAAAGTTTAGCAAGGTGTACTTGCCTAGTGGAAGCAAAATGTCCGTAAATAACTCGTCAAATCAAAGAGTCTCGAAACTTGAACTCCCGCAAACGCCTCTGGATGCTGAAATAGACATTGCCAACATTTCCAGAATAATCAAAACAGCTTGAATAGGCTACCAATAAGTCCAATTCTGGATACAAAGGCAAAATGGTAATTTTGGGTCAAAACGGTGTCCGTCGTTGTACCCGCTTTGCACCAAAAAATGTGCCAGAGCCTATGGTCCCTGAAGTCATCAAACTACATGTCTACGGATCTGGTTTGATGAGACAAACCCAACCGTATGTCCAAAATTGGATTCTGGTAGGTCGTGCACAAATTCACCATTGGTCGGGTCGCGGGCCCGCCAAAGTAGCGTTCCGGTCGACATTCTCAGAATCGGACCAAACTTGGCAAAAGGGCCAGAAAAATGATATGGTTCTGTTGGTGCTAGTTTGTCTCGATATGACGAACGTACACGAAGTAATTGGAGAATTTTGAAAAAGGCTGATACGGTGAATTTAACGGATACGCATCAAATTCATCAGCACACACAACGGATTCAAGTTCCGTCAAAGCCATACATCTACGAAGTCGATATGCACTTTCAATGCTTTTGGTTCGCGACCACGTCGCCCGGTTTGTTGGGACGCACGCCGTATCAGGAAATTTCTAAGTTTTCAAAAACTATTTTCATTTTTTTCTTGATTTTTAGGTTGATTTCTCTACAATTTTAATACAACATAAAACAAACTACTACTATGTTTTCGAGAGGGTCTGGTACCCTGTAAGTAGGTGAAACGATTCGCAAGTCGATCGATTGTGCACGGAGTTACAGTCTTTAAACAGAGGGTCATGGTCGATAGTTGTTTCTGTTTTCGAACAAACCTTTTTCGATTTTGAGTCGATTCTCCTAGATTTTAATTAGGATCTATGTCAATCCAGTCAATGGGATACAAAGGCGATTAGGTTGTCGTTGTACTTGAAAAATCGAACACAACTCGATGGAGCAACGAGGGATATGGCGTCATTAACTTGTGGACTCCTGCATTGTGCTGTGCTTTGCTATGTCGCTGCTGTTGTTGCGCACGGTGTGCTTCTTGGCGACGACTGACGAGGTCGACGCTGGAAGGCCACGGTGGTGGTGTGGTGCGGGTAGCAAGGGATTAGAACTAGGTTTCCTTCTCTGTTACCTCCCCCTCTCGACTTCTGTATATATTTAGTTATATATAGGTTTGTGGGGGTCAGGCCTCTTTGTTGTGGGTTCGGGTTTGAAAAGGTAAAGTTCTCGCGAGAAATTCAATTTCTCGCGAGAAGTTGAGTAATAGTTCCTTATATATAATATATATATATATATATATATTATAGATATATATATAATATATTAGATATATATATTATATATATATATATAATTATATATCTATATATATATATATATCTTATATATTATCTATATATATATATCTTATATATAAAATATATATATATATATATATATATATTATATATTTATATATTATATCTATATATATATATATATATATCTATATATATATATATATATATATATATATATTATTATAATATATATATATTATATAATAATATATATATTATTATATATATATATATTATATAGTATATATATATATATCTATATATATATATATATAATATAATATAGATATATATATAATATAAGTATATATAATATATCATATATAATTATTATATTATATATAATATATATTATATATATATATTATCTATTATATATTAATATATATATATATATTATATAATATATATTATATATATATATATTATATTATATATATAAAGATATATATATAGTATATATTTATATTATATATATATATAGATATATATATATATATATTATATATATATATATATATCTATATATATATATGATAATATATATATAATATATAATATATATTATATATATTATATCTATTATTAAATATATATATATATATATATATATATATATATAATAATATATAATATATAATAATATATATATATATATATATAATAATATATATATAATATATTATATATATATTATATTATATATATTATATATATATATGTGGTGTGTGTGTGTGTGTGTGTGTGTGTGTGTGGCCTTTATAGGCATGTATACATATACATTTGTCCACCTCATGTAATAGGTCCTAATATATATCTACATTACATGTATTAACAAGCATAATAATATATATATATTATTTAGACATTTATATTCATACATATATTAATAAAAATTATAATAGGTATATACATATTTAGCCTTAAAATAACCTTCCAACTAATATAAAATATACCTATCATGTATGTATATACACAATACATATATACACTAATTAGAAAATAAATAGGAATATCGTAATATTTCATGAAAAAGTTTCCTGATAAATATCTTTTATTATAAATATCATTGATTTAAAATACTAATTATTTAAAAACCATCTCTATTAGACCCTTAAACTAAGTACGAAATATATACATAAGTTTATAGCGACAGGGAATCTCTGAAGCACTACCGATCATGTGTTTGGGTTTTGGTTCGGGTCAAGTCCTGGCTATTTTGGTATAACGGGTTCCTAAAAGTCAATAATATAAGTAATAAAATGATAATTCGTCTATAGGGGTTAAGTCGACACTTTGATTGGTTTTATAGTTGGGACACAATATGGCTCGGCCTTTCCTACCATGATTAAAATACTAGTAAACACAACAACCACGCTAACCTTGCCAAAATTTTAGTCGATATGCATCGCAGAACTTAACCATGACTAAGGCCATATTATATACAGTATTAGGCTATTATAAATATATCTATATACAAAATTGTATCTAAATCCATTGATTAAATAACATACCAAAATAAATTTAAAATAATTCTACTAAGTCATGGCAATCCTAACATGGCTTCCTACCAGGTAGGATTGGCAGGTTATGATCCCATTATTTTCTAATCAAATTGAACTCGAAAAGTCAACAACATGAGTCTCTCATGCCATTAGCAATAAATAGCACATAGAAACTCGATTGAGTGGCACCCTTGGCATGTGTGTCGTAGACTCAAAATGGGTCAAAACCATATATTGGGTCAAATGATTTTGATCAATATCGAGTCATGAACTCAAGTGGAAGTTAGGTATAGATTACGGTAAATAATCAAATGGCCTAAATTGACCACAAGTTGGCGAAGTCAAAGAATGCTAGGGGACAAGTTTGGATGGGACATGATATATCAAATGAAGGTGGACTTGTCTACTTCAAAACAATGAAGGACATTTCCAAAGATTGGCACTTCTTGTGCTCCAAAATATAAAGTTACAGAAAAGTACTTCCATAGTAATTAAATACAAATATACCTAAAATAGAAATACTATAAATAAATTAAAAAATAATTCCCTAAAATCGGGGTCCTCACACTCCTGACCATTCGTAACCACTAGGTAGAGGTCATTACATTTGCAATTACATTTGCATATATATATATATATATATATATATATATATATAGATATATATATATATATTATATATCTATATATATATTTGCAATATATATAGATTATATAATATATAAATAATATATTATATATATATATATATATATATATATTATATATATATATTATGTGATATAAAAGGAAAATTTATTTTCACCTATGCTCTAAATATTTGTGACTCGTTTAAAATATAATATATATGGCTAATTTCGAAAAACCTGGTTGTTACAAAAAATATACTTTACATATTTATATTTTTTTGGATTATTTATGTTGGTATTGGGGCTTATCATATCCACCTTGGCGACGACCGAAATGGCGATGAGCCTTTAGCGAAACGCAAACGCTACTAGGTATTCCCGTACGTTGAGGCGTAAGCTATTAGCAACGTGTGACTGTGTGACCAAGTTTGAGACTCTATTTGTCCCTAGTTGTGACTTTAAATTATTTAGATTTTTGTAGAATGGTTACTTGGTGCTCTGTATTTTAGGTACAGGGCACTCGTACCTTCTGAATGGACCGTCCCGACTTTTGGGAGATCGTCGAATCGTCGTTTAGGATTTCTTTATTATTTTTCATAAATAGGTTGTAACATAAGCCCATTTTTTCTCTCTTTTCTGAGCCATGTATTGTGTAGTGTAGGAGTAGTGTAGCTCTTTCTGTGTTTATGTTTGATATCGCACGCTAGCTTTAACTTTAAAATAAAATCGAAAATGTTTATTTTCTAAAAAGAAAAGTAAAGTTTTCTTACATTAATTAGAATGCCTCAATTTCAAGTTTTATTTACATATCAACAACTTCACGTTTATATTAAAGGGGAAAAATATAGTTATATATATTATTAAATACAAGTTTTTTCATAAATTGTGTTGCCTACTCTTTCCATACAAAGTAAGAAATTGAATCTTTATACAATTGGAAATAACGTAAACGGCATTAGAGTAAATTAATCGTTAGTGTATTATTAACCAGAAAATTGATTAAGACCATATTAGAGAATGTAACTAGACACCTAGAAATGGTTATATTGGAACTGAGACATCCTTTTAATTAAATGTAGGGTTCGAGGACTAGACTGAGATCCTTCCCTGAATCTTCCTTTTACAAAACACAAGGCAAGTACACTATTGGATTCTGGTTATTCTTTTCTTATTGCATATTGACACATTGCACCACGGAGTCTTCTCTATGAACTCAAATATAACTCAGTGATTGGGGAGTAGTGTAGCACTTATAACCAAACCCCCCTTAGAATTATTGTGGATAGCTAAAGCCACACTTGTACGTGTGCTGAAGCCGGATCATACGCTAGAATATAAATTGAATCTACCAGCCGGTCACAAGTGTCTATCTATTCAAATCACAATTGTTCATTGTATGAAATATTTCAATTGCTTCCATTGTATCAAAAATATTTCAATTGTTTCCTTGCATCAAATATTTTAATTGCTTCAAATATGCATTTTTCAACTGTTGCTTAAAATGCTAGAGTTTGTATGATGTACTTGTTCATTCCTGTCTGGAAATCCAATTTTTTAACATAGGCAAGTTTGAGGATAAAGATATATTCTTCAATAGCTATTATGATCATGTCTTGTACCTGAGCAGTCCTTGGAACCTACCTTAGAGATAGCCGCCTCGGGGGCACCTGAACCGGCTACTTAGTTAGCCTAGAGTTATTACTTTTTGCTTAGTCTTTCCTTCGGCATTGTATTTGAATTGTAAACCTTATTACAACTTAAGTTGTTTCAGCATTGTGTTTGAATTATTAAAAAAGTTTTTTATTTTCACAAATTTAGATTGTGACTGGAGTTACACTATTGATCAGACAGCTTACTACTACCGTCTCACAATGGCGTAGGCTGGACATGGTCGACTTAACCCAACATCTTAGGATCAGGTTGTGACAAGGTCGCCGGCTGGAGGAAGAGATTGCCGATGGAAGGGTGAGTTTTGGGGTAGGGGTGTAGATAGGAGGGGCAATTTTGTCAAAAAAATCAGGGTATCAAGTTAGCACCTATCAAAGTTGAGGGTATTAGTTGAAAAACTGAAACAGTTGAGGGTATCAAGTTGTAATTTAGCCATTTTTTAAATAAGTATTTATTATATATAGATGACCTTATTCATAGTTTAATTTGGGGTGTATGTCGACTAGGAATTATGGCACGGAGAGTGTAGTCGTGTTTGACTAGTATTTAATCATGGCTAGGCCTTCTTTTAGCCATGGTAGGGAAGGCCTAGCCATAGTTGTGCCCCACTAGAAAAACAAGTCAAAGTTGTGACTTATTCCCTATACGGCTTAATTAAATTATTAGTTAAGACTTTAACTTTTAGGAAATCCAGTGATGCCAAACTAGCCGAAATTGACCCGAACCTAATCCAAGTCCATGTAGTCATGAAGTACGTCCAAAGACGTCCATGTAGATAATTATTGTGTAAATATAGTTTGTGTTTTATTTAAAATAGTCAAATAGGTTTTTTTTTGTAATGAAAGTTATATATATATATATATAATATATATATATATAATATATATATATATATATATATATATATATATATATATAAACAAAAAAACAAAAAAAAAAATATATATATATATATATATTATATATATATATATAATAAACAAATATATTTATTATATATCTATAGATATTTTATATTATATAATATTATATATATATATATATATATATATTATATATATAAAATGTATATATAATCTATATATTATATATATATATATATATATATATATATATATAATATATAATATATATATGCTATTGCTATAGAATTTATATTTTATATTGGGGTATATGGTAGCATTTCTTAAAATGTCTTCTTATTTTTGGATTTTAGACCATATATACTTGTGGGTTATGAGTGTATATAGTTTGTAATATTAGGCTTATATATATATATATATATATTATATATAGATATAATATATCTAGATATATATATATATATATCTATATTATAATATATATATATATATATATAGTTGTAATATTAGGTTTATATACATATATAATATATATATATAGATATTATATTATATATATATATATATATATATTATATTATCTATATATATATATATATATATATATATGTTGACCTAAAGAGTTATATGTACTAACTAAAATATACATATATATTTTTAAGAAGTATGTTGTTATAAGCACATATAGAAATTTCTAGGAACTTTTAGGAATTTTAGGAATTAATTTATAAATTATTTAGCCTTAAATCAAATTTCAAAAAGAAAAAAAATCCACAGTTACTCGATAACCGAGTTCTTGCGCTTAAGCCGTTTTGCCCCTACCTAATACAGACTAAAGAGCAGAAGGCAGCAAAGTTTTACGACGGATTAACTTCGAGATGCGGAGGTCGTAGGATCAGTAGCACCTACTTCCTACTCAGTCGTCTTGACCGCAGCACGATGCAGGAGAGCATTAACAAGAGGAAGGCTAGCCAGAAGCGACCGCAACCAATGACACCATCAGCAAAGGCATCATCAAGAGGACCTGAAAGATATGTTGTCGTACAGCAACCAAGAGCCGCCCCATATCTGAATCCAAAACCTCCTTGTCAGTATTATAACAAGAAGGGACATATCCAAAGGGACTGTCGCAGGGCCTACGTTTAAACTGTGGTTCAAACACAACTACGAGATTGTCCAACGAGAGGCCCACCAGTACCACCAGTACCAGCCCAACCCGCAAAGCAAGAAGGATATCCGCATGGACCGCTTCCCGACCAGATGACATAGTTTGCATAGCCTAGACATTAGACAGGAGTACCGCGACCCGGACAGGCCTTTGCTATGACGGTTGAAGATGGAATAGCGACACAAAAAAAAAAAAAATTAAGGTAATAACTTAAAATTTTATGATAAGGCCATCAAGTAGGTAATTGATTTGCGGTTGATTTTTACTTGTTTGATTAAGGATAAATCATAGAAGCATAACACACCTCTAGAGCTGTCTTAGAACCTTTAGCATACCCTTTTCCATTTTGAGTTATTTTAATTTCGAGGACCAAATTTTTTAAGGATGGTATAATGTAAACCCATAAATTTAATTTTTTTTATTAATTATTTACTTAAATAAAATTTTAGATTTTTATAGATATTTTTAAATAATTTTTATTAATATATATATGGCCTTAGTCATGGTTAAGCTTTAGGGTGTATGTCGACTAGTCGTGTACTTTTACTAGTGTATTAGTCATGGTATGGAAGGCCTAACCATAGTTGTGTCCCTACTAGGAAAACAAGTCAAAGTTGTGACTTAGCCCCTATAAATGGGTTAATTATTAATTAAGACTTTGACTTTTAGGAAATCCAGTGATATACCAAACTAGCCGAAATTGACTCGAACCAAATCCAATCCCATGTCATGTAGTACGTCCAAAGACGTCCATGTAGATATATTGTGTAAATATATTAGTGTTTATTTTAAATGGTCAAATAGGTTTTTTTATAAATGAAAGTTATATATAATATATATGCTATTTGCCATAAATACATTTTATTTTGGGGTATATGGTAGCATTTCTTAAAATGTCTTCTTAGATTTTGGGATTTTAGACTATATATACTTGGGGTATGTGAGTATATATTAGTATGTAATATTAGGCTTTATATATAAATATAGGTTGACCTAAAGAGTTAAATGTACTCACTAATATACATATATTTTTTAAGAAGTTGTTATAAGCACATATGGAAATTTCTAGAAACTTTTAGGAATTAATTTATCAATTATTTAGCCTTAAAATCAATTTCCAAAAAAAATACACAGTGTATTCGATTACTCGCAAGATTTCAAAATATCATGACTCATTGATTCTTATATACACCCGACCCCCCAGGCCGAGGCCTCTGTAGGAAATCTGAGGGATTCAGTGGTGGAGATCGATTAAATCTCCATGAATGTTTTAAACCAAAATTTTCCTCTGCCAACCTAATTAGATTCTCTACTAGATTAGGTTAAATCCAATCGAAATCCAGCTTAGATCTTATCAGTAAATCAGATTAAAATTCAAAAAATACCTATATTAGGCTCGACAAACTTCTGTTGGAAACCTCTGCAAAACTCATTACCAACCCTTGGAACGACCTAGACTCTGCTCTGACCACCGTACTTCTCGATCCACCTGCACAGTAGCCAGGGCCGCCGGTGGCCGCCGGACAGAGCAGACTGCAGCAGCAGCAGCAATACAACAGTATAACACGCGAGGTATCTAGCTTCCCACTCGATTTTCTCGTGTGATCAATCATTTTCTAATGTTTTGATCCTATGCGAAGACTAGTTAACATAGTTTATAAACTGAAACCTAGGATTGATAATCCATCTAAATCGACATGAAAATTCCTTCAAAAATCAAGAAAATTGTCCAAATCGAACAGTACAAACTATCCCAAAACCTTGGAAATTAGGAAATTCCTTTAAACAATTTAAAGACAACTTAATCAGGATTAAAATCCTATTCTTAGTTTAAATTCTAGTTAACTATACAGTAAAAGAAATCAGTTTGAAATCATAGAAAAATACGATAAAATTGTTTTTAAAACTTTGAAATTTCTCGATACGGGGCCGTTTCGACAAACCGGGCAATTTTGTCACAACATGAGAGCATAAAATAGTGCATACGAATGTTTTTGACGTGTGGGCTTTGACAGAACTCAAATTGGTTACGTGTGCACGACGAATTTGAGACATATCAATCGAAAGCTGCCACATCAGCCAATTTGCAAAAACTCCATAACTTTGTGCATGTTTGTCACATTACGACAAATTATGCCACTGGACTCGTATCATTTTTTGGTCCTGGAGCCAAATTTGGTCTGATTCTGAGGCGGTTGACCGGATCGCCATTTTGGTTGAGCTCACGATCGGCTCAATGGCTAATTTAGTAACACGGCTCATCGGAATCCAAATTGGACATATCATTGGGTTTATATCGAAAAAACAGACTCATAGGCATAATTTGTCAACTTTAGAGACCATAGGTTCTAACACGCTTTTTGGTGCAAAGCTGGTTCCAACGACGGACACCGTTTTGATTCAAAATTACCATTTTGCCCCTGTATCCAAAATTGAACTTATGGGTAGTCAATCTTAGACATTTTTTTATTACAAATCTTTGATGATGTATGTTTCGCATCCGGAGATGTTTGTGAAAGTTTGGCTTTTTTGGCTCATTGATTAATTGGGGTATTATAGGTTCTATGCACTACCACCGGCAAGTATACCTTGCCAACTCGTACAGTATTTTATATGCATATGTTTTACTTTGGTTTTGTTCCTTTTTCTCATACTTTTATTCATAGGCTTATCTTGTCTCTAGTTTCGTAGTATCTTGTTTCTAGCTACTGCATTCTTGATTTCTGTGATATTTTTATTATTTGTTATATTGCTTTTTGTTAACATGTGTCTCATGATAGAGTTGTTACTCCTACACCCTGTTCCCTTGACTTGATACGACTTGATTATGACATTTTATAGATTGTGGGTGCTTACCTTGACTATGGTCTATAGGATTATTTGACCTTATACTAGGAATAGCCACCGCTCGTCGGAGTACTTGTTTT
>JANAVB010036820.1:1348316-1477938 GCA_029216955.1 Iris pallida | reverse complement strand
AAGGATATTATCCTTGCCATTTCAGTTTTTTTAACTTTGAAAATCATTTTTTTTGCTGTAAACACCTTGATACTTAAATTTTACACATTCAAAAATCATAACAACTTAATAAGAAATAACAGTGGGAATATTTTTTTTACTAAAGACGCTGAACCCAGTTATAGTGGAACCTGAGCTGTCTACATACCCAAGGAGGAGGCTAGACCTGACTCCTTAGGATCAAGCACCATGTAGTTCTCCTAATCCTAAGTACTAACTAATTACAAAAAAATACAAGTATGTGTAGTAATACTATGGCAGTGGGAGTGTGGGTAATCAGGTTTGGGATAAGGGTAGGGTCGAGGGTTTTAGAGGGTTAGGGTAGTGGGTAGGGTAGTGATTCAGGGTAGGGTAGGCGGGTACCCGGGTAGTGCACTAGGGTAAAAAGATAAAACCCTTACCCTACCCTAATTACAAGAGGGTAAGGGTAGGGCTTGCCCTCCTAGGGTAGAGGGTACCCGTGGGCACCTGAGGGTGCAGGGTACCCGGCTCGGGTAGAGGGCACCAGGACAAAATCGCCAGCCCTACTAGCAACAGTGGACTCTGGACTCGCTCCCTGCTGGCCGCTTTTTCAAAAGGAAATGCTATGTTTACTATCAATTTTGATTAGAGCATCTCCAACCCATATGTGAGTTTGAAAAAAATGGTTGCCACATAGGAATGACAACCATTTTTTTCAAAAGTACTTCTCCAATGCAAATGTGAAATAAAGTGTGGAGTTGACATGGCAATGACATGGCAAAGACAATGTGAAGTTGGTTGTCTAGATCTAGACAATGCACTTCACAATGTCTTTATGTCCACATCATCATTTGTGAATAAAAATATTTATAAAAAAGAAGTAGAAGAGTAAAAGTTGTCTTGAAGTTGTAAAAAATTATTTGTATTGTCTTCTCAATACTTTTGCATTGGAGATGACTTTTTAAACCCATTGTCATTTGTGAATATAACTTTGCCACCTATACAAGACATTGTTTGTCCCTCATGCCACATAGGATTCACAACACAAAACAAGACAATAGGGTTGGAGATGCTCTTATAAATTTTATAATTGCTTACGTCATAATTTTTTGATTGAAGGAAAGGGGGAATCGGATGGAATCATATTAACAGAGGTAGATGTGGATGGCAAAAAAATCGTAAATTTTTTTATAGTAAACTTAACATTTTCTTTTTCCAAAAGCAGAAACAGAAAGAACTAGCGGTGAGCATTATTCGGTTTTGGACCGAAAATCGAACCGAATAAAAGGTTCGGTTCGGTTTTTTAAAAAATTTGGTTCGATTTCGATTTTGAAAATACTAAATTTTCTTATTCGATTTCGGTTTTGGGTTTCGGTTTCGATCCAAAACCGAAAACCGAATAAGAAAATTTAATTAATTTATTTATATATGTGTGTGTGTGTGTGTGTGTACTATATATATAAATTAATATATAGGTACATACTAAATATATATAGGTATATAATAAATATGTCTATGTATATTTAGTTACTATATATAACAAAAAAAGCTCAAAAAATCAAAAAAAATATAAATAAACCAAATAAACCGAATAAATCGAAAATCGAACCGATTTAATTCGGTTCGGTTTGATTTGGTTTTGGGACAATTCGGTTCGGTTTCGTTTTGCTTATTCGGTTTCGGTCCAATTCGATTTTGGATTATTTGGTTCGGTTTAAATCGAATAAACCGAATGCTCATCCCTAGAAAGAACCATATTAACAGAGGTAGATGTGGATGGAAAAAAAATCGTAAATTTTTTTATAGCAAACTTAACATTTCCTTTCCCAAAGCAGAAACAGAAAAAGCAGCATATCCGTCTAAAAAAACAGAAAATTACATATTCAGTATTAAACTTCAGTTAAAGTTTAGCAACAACATAAAGTTCAGTAGAATAATAATGCGAGTCCGTGTAGATCCTAAGGCCTCGCTTGGTTACCGAAGTTGAGCTTGGGAAAGAAAAATAATATTCCAAAGAAAGTTATTGGAAAGAAAAAATGATTTTCAAGAGGTAGGAAAATAGAGAAAAATTGGTTCTTCCATTTATCTAAGGAATCACTTTTCCTCCAACTTTTTCGCATTTATTACAAAAAGTTTTAACCAAAATATCCATGTTCATAATATTATTTATCATTTTTATCCATAATATCTTTTAGACAAAAATATTTCTAAGTAATAATTATTTTTATTAGCACGAGGGTATTTTTGAAAAATTGACTTGATTTTGTTTTCTTTCCTTAAAACACCAAACACTATGAAAAGTAAGACATATACAGACTATAATCCAGATCTTTCCAAACACCGGAAAGAAAAGTTTATAAGAATTATAATTTCCTAAAAAAAAAAAATACCAAAAAATCAGTTTTCTTTCCTTTCCATTCTGCGAACCAAACTAGGCCTAAGTTCAGTAGAATTATAATACGAGTCCGTGTAGATCCTTCTCGAGGACATATTTTACTTTTTACACAAAATATGTCCTTCTGAAAAAAACATATTTTTGAATATTAGTCTTTTCGGAAAACATAAATAATATTAAAAAAATTCGTTGGTAAAAATTTAATTTCGCCTCTAAAGATTTAATTTTATCATCAAAAGACAACTTCTGCCACTAAAATTTCGTTACTACAAAATTTTACTCAGTTAACTTCCACTCGAGATCAATAAATATAAATACAAAAAATGTGCTCTTCGGAAGGAAATATTTTTATACAAAACAGCAAGAATATCGTTATTGATATTACTAAAATGTCATCATTATTCAACTCTAAATTTGTCCATACATTAAATTATTGACACTCCTAAATTGTCATCTTGCACTCTTTCAACCATATATGTACAAATTAATGTTAAATTTAAAAAGGAGATAAAATAATATCGAGAATTGACTTGCCACTCACTTTATTTATCTCAATTCAAAGTGTACCCACACAATTTTCATAATGTAAGAACTCCCCACTTTTGACGGAAATCATCCAGGACTGACAGTCAAGTATCCCAAATTTTTTGTCGAAAATGCCCTATAAGCTTCTTCCATACCCCACCCCTTGCTAACCCGCTCCTTGCCCCATCACGAAGACCTCCCTCCCTACCCCGCCACTGTAATGTCCCGTTCCGCACGGTGCATTATGATGAGTCGTTGACTCGAAGAGTTGCGTTGACCCGATGAAGTATCGATATGAATCGATGTAAGAGTTACGTTGGCCAAAGGTAAGCTTTGAGTCTATTGGAATCTATGAATCGAATCGATGCAAATGATAAGTCCCATTTGAAGCAAGTGCTGATTTTAGTTGATCTGGTGTGCAGGCTATGCCTTTATGCTGGATTACGGATCGTGACATGGGCGCGGTAGGTCGGTAAGTCGAGTAGTTCAACGGAATGGCTAAGTCCGAGAGTTAGCTATGCGACAAAGTTATGGAAGCGAGCCTGTCACGATCCGTATCCAAATTGTTGGGCCGGACCGAGCCATGTCCAGCCTACGCTTGGTTAAAGCGTAGTAAGTTGTTCTAAGAATAGACAATAAAGGATCTAACTGCTAACAGTTTTAATACCACATTTAAAAGGTTCATCACAACACAGCATCTATAAGCGAAAGTAAAGAAGCACAGACTTAATAATACACTTCCAAAGTATCTAACTGGAGACAAAGTCCAGTATCCAAATATAAGTTCAAAACAAAGTCTAAGTCTCAAAACACAAGAAAGATATCTAAGCAAGGTTCCCCGCTGGGGCCTCTTCTGGAGCTAAGGCCAGGTCCTCAATGCAGTACCATAATATGAACACATAGCATTTCCTCCTCGGAAAGTGAACCTACAACGTTATCCATCAGGACAGGAGCAAGTACTTGTACTACAAACATATAATACTGATCATGTGATGGAAAGAGATGAAATAACGTAATCATGGCATATTTTGATTTATCCAGTTTTAGATACATTTCATCATGGCAATACATATACTTTTTAAAGTTTAAAACTGTAGTAGGTGAGTGATCAGTCAATAGATAAATAGGATGTACAGTGGTACTATCAATTTTCTGAAGTGTACATACGTACCCTTAACGGCATCGGTGTATATCATACACAAACGCGGGATAGACATACGACAAAGTTACATATAGAATATAACAGTGCTCGGTAAATACATACGGAAAGGGGAGCATGATCACGTACACTACTAACAGTTTCTCCATTATCCGTTTTTAACATGTTAGTGATATGACAACAAAATAAAGCATGTGAAAGATACTGGAAGCAGTATAAGCATGGTAGGTACTGAGAGCATATAAAACATGGTGGATACTCAAAGCAGTATAAAGCATGACATATACCAGAACCAGTAAGAAACATGTGAAGATATGACTTGTAGTTATCCAGAAAGCATTATTTTAACATGATTTAATCACAGTTTATTGTTATATGCAGTAAATAAGCTTGTAGGGGTACTTGCCTCGAGCAAGGCAAGAATACGAGTATGAAGATATAGATGTCCGGTGTCCTGTCAAAATGATACACAATCTCAGTTCTAAGCTATGTTCAAGATTTACACTAGTGGTGACACGACTCCTAACTGGATACTAGCTAAGGGATGTCCTAGCATAGAAAATTAATTTGGGGTGACACTAAGCCTATAACCAACCATTAGAACCCTTAGAAACACAAAGATCATTTTAGAGTTTTACAAAACCAAACATGAAAATATACACTAATAAATAATTAATTAAATTAAGAATGATACATAAGCAAAATCTACAGATGTCATCGGATGACAAAATAAATATCACCAACGTGTCCAGAATGGTCAAATTAGCTAGGATAGCCTACCCATAAGTTTAATTTAGACACGGGGGCAAAATGGTAATTTTGGATCAAAATGATGTCCGCCGTTGGACCCATTTTGCACCGAAAAATATGTCAGATAGAAGTCTACAAAACCTAGAAAATTATATGTCCACGTATCCATGATGATATGAACCCAACGGTATGTCCGAAATGGAATTCCAAACCCGGTCTCAAAATGACGACACGAACTGAGATTGCCAAAGTCCACTAAATCTAACAAAGTATATGTCAACGAGTCCAGAATGACGACACGAACTCAACGGTATATCCGGAATTGGATTCCGATGAGCCGGTCTCAAAATGACACGTTGACCCGGACATTTGGAATTCGATTTACATCGAAATACGTGCCAGAGCAAATGTCTTCAAAATTCAGCAAATTATATGTCAACAAGTCCAGAATGACGATACGAACTCAACGGTATATCCGAAACTGGATTTCGATGAGCCGATCTCAAAGTGACTCGTTGACTCGGATTGTGGGACCCGTTTTGTACCGAAATGTGTGCCAGGGTCCACGTCCTCCAAATCTAACAAACTTTATATGAAAACGTGCCAAAACGACGCCATGAGTCTACTGGTGGTGTCAGAAATTGAATCGGAGTCCGGGTTCAAAAATAGAATTTTACAACTTGGAAATATGAATTCGGACGGCCAACTTTGGACGTCGAATTCAACCAATCAAACATGCTCACAATGAAACGAAACTTAAGGAGTAGGAAGAGGGTTATACCAGCTACGCACAGGAACTGTTAGTGCGCCAACCGGAGCTACGACGGCGGAGTTACGAGCTGACGAAGTCGGCTCCACAAAACTGTCCAAAAATAGTATAATTTAAAGTGTCAACTTGGTGGCCAGTTTTGATGTATCAAACGATAAAATTAACGGACGAAACTTGAGAGAGTGAAGATGGATATACAGAGATTGTGACGGAGCAAAGATTTTGCCGATCCAACGGTCGGATCTCTCGAAAAACATGTACGAAGTCGCTGCGACGAAATACGAATTTTTAGTTCCAAACTCGCGCGCGCCGACGGATCTCGTGCCAAACGCACGAATCGTGTGTGTTTCACGCATCGGGGGACCGAAGACTCATGCAGGGTGGTCGCCCAGGTTCAGCGGAGGCGTGGGAGCTCGGGGGGTGGACCGGCCACGCAGTGGCGCGCGTACGCGCATGGCTACTGCGCATACCGCTGCTGCTGCTGTTGTCGCAGCTGCTGCCATCACGTCGCGGGAGGGGGGAAACCAGGCCGGGGCACGGCGGTGGCACACCGACGGTGGCGATGGTGGCGATGAAGTTGGTGATGGTGGTTATGGAGATGGTGTACGGTGGTGGTGATGAAGTTGGTGATGGTGGTTATGGAGATAGTGATAATGGTGAGAATGATGGTGATGATGGAGTGGAGGTGGTGGCTGTGGGGTTTTTGGTGGTGTTGTGGTGGTGTTGTTCACGGTGGTGGTGGCGGTGTACGTGAGGGTGAGGAAGAAGAAGAAGAAAAGAATGAGAGAGTGTTGTATATATGTGTGTATATATATAATATATAGAAGAGTGAGAGAGAGTATTAGAATAGAGAGAGAGAGAGAGAGAGATATTATTTGGAGAGGGAGAGAAAAAGGAGGTCGGCCATAAGGGGAAGAGTGTGTGGCATGGTGATGGGGGGGTTGTGAGTAATAGGAGAGAGAGAGAGTTATATATATATATATAATATATATATATATATATATATAAGAGGGATATTTGAGATATTGATAAAGAAGAGAGAGGAAGAGATATTTAAAATAGGGAAAAAAATATTGTGTGGGGTATTTGTGTAGTCATGAGGGAACAATATGGAGCTTGGGTTCGGGTTCGGTCGAGCCGGGTCGGGTCAAAATCGGACAGGGAGCAATAATTGAATTTAAATAGGTATTTATGATCATGGGTAATAAGTAACATGTGGGGACTCAAATAAATGGGACACAAGCATCATGTGGGTAGTAGGCTTCATGTGGGCCATGTCCCTACTTTGGGTCGACTAGGTTGGATCGATGTCAAGTTTCGAAATTAAATTGAAAATTAAATTAGGTTTTACGGTAGATAATTAATTGGCCTAAATTGACCCGAAAGTTGTGTGAAGCAAATGAAGCAAAAAATGGAGTGTTTGAATGGGACACGAAGGTCATGGGTGTAGAGCGTCTCGACTAGATCATCATGAGAAGTTGGTTATGAGAAAATGACTGTTCTTGTGTTCCTAAATTAAAAGTCACGGTAACGTGCAAACGAAGATCAAAGATAAAAGTGGGAATAATTATTCAACGATTAATTGGTCTAAGTAGACCCGAAGTTGTGCGATATAAAAGAGCACAAGGGAACGAGTTTAAGTAGGACATGCTATATCAAAACGAAGATAATCTTGTCTACTATAAAACTCGTAAAGAGAGTTTATAGAGATTGGCATCCCTGACGCTCCAGAAGTCAAAGTCACGGGAAAGAACATTAATGATCAAAACAATTAAATAATAAAACATTTTTTGAAAATAATTCATTTAGAAAATTTAAAATAGCCCTGAAATTCAGGGGGCTTACAGAGCCGCTTCAACTCGGCGAAACGGCAAGGCGTATCGACTTAAGGTGGGCGAGTTCTTGACTCACTCTCCCTATTCTTTCACGTCTAATAAAAATATATCATTGTATGCGTAAGTAGCTATTGAGTTAGCGAGCGTGGCTCGGGCGAATTAAGGTCTCAGTATGTGTCGAACACTAAGGTAGAACATTAAACATTGAACAATTGAAGCGACGTGCATCAAGTGTATGCGTCACGGTAGGACAATGACGGTAGAACATTGAAAGATGATATTGAGATGTGCATCACATGTACGACTCGAGAACATTGAACACTAAGTCTAGAACATCGATTACAGCGTTAAGCGTGCCCTCGTGCACTTAAGCTACGAAAAGACTAAGAAACTACAGAACTAGGCTATGTGAATAACTTACGAAAGGAACGCGTTGAATAAAATATGAGAAATCTAAGCCGTTAGGCGTAGTACATCAATACGGATGTGTTGGGGCATAATGTCGTCGGAACTTGAGATAGAGAGAACGGATTATGTTTACGAAACATGAATATGTTTATGGAGCATGAATATGTTTATGGAACATAAGATTTGGTTGGAATGATATGACTTGTATGCTATGGCACGTATTGCATGGTCAATGGACTCAGATGGCCTGTGCACGGGTGCGGCTTCCCTCGGACGGTTACGACCGGGGCATCGGGACCGTTCGACCTAGGAAGGAATTATGTATGGTATTTATGGTGCACATCATTCGGACGGATTACGACTGTCCAGTATTATGATAAGCTATGATATCAGTTTGGGATCCTTCGGATATTGGGCTAGCAACCCATATCGAAGCGATCATAGGCTTACACATAAGAGATGCCAAGTCCATTACGGTGCGAAACACCGTGACCTTCATATAGATAGGGCCGGTGGGCTGAGATTAGATTTGGGTGCAGGCGCAGGGCCTGCTACCCTTATGCATATGGCTATGTTTATGGTTGGTTGCGTGAATAGTATGATTTCTTATGTTAAGTTCTAACCATTGCAGGCTAGGCAAAACAGGACGGAGAGGAGCACGTACTATATTTACATTCATGTTATGGCTAACTGTATCTGCCGCAGGGACACAGTATCGGACACATTTATGATAAGTTGCTATGCATGACTATTGCCATGGAACTGATCCAAAGGCTAAATAGAAAGATCATAATTTAAGATGCATGTTTCACAAAGATACTTAGTGTTTGGTTTGGATACGAGCGGGTCTTGATCAGTGCGAAGCAAGGACGAAAGCACTAATCCCCTACTAGTTTGCCTGCAGGTTCAGGTATGTTCGACTCGGGGCGGAGCTTGGCTTGGACGTGTCGAGGTATGGAGTCATTGGCGTTCAAGAGGAGCTACCGCATAGGCGTTCGGACTTGCGACATAGAGATGTTCGGCCGAAGACTACTAGGAGGCTATAAAGAGGCATAATGTATGGAACAATATAATCCTTTGTGAGCTAGAGAGATCATGAGCGTTGTAGCCAATTGGCATATATGTTGGGCAATTCAGAGCCTTTGTAATCTTCAGTTTGTTATCAATAAAGATATTCTTATGTTATACCTTGTTTCCTTCCGCTGCTTATGTTATCAATTTGAGATAAATACTATGTGAACCTGTTATCTCGTCTTGCACGAGCACAACTCCAGGCTCGTGCGGCATCACGCCCCAGCGAGGACGATGATTCGAGTAAAATCTAGCGAGGATGAGCGATTTCTCGGATCGGGGCGTGACAAGTTGGTATCAAAGCGGTTCCATCCTATGGACCGTGCACGAATCTCTTTGATCCTCTGTTGCTTCACTATCAAATTCAGTTGACTCTAAGTTTTTTTTCGCAACCGCATGGCTCATGGATCTGCTCGATGCTACATTTGATCTTCCATACAATAAGTCTATAGTAAGTGCATACATCTGCCACAAGTATGTCATGACTATCACGCTATCTTCGAGTGCCATCGGAGAATGTTGGTTGCACAATGTGCAACGAGTTATGGAATGTTGGTCGCACGTAGTACAACGAATACGGTAATGTTGGTTGCACGAAGTGCAATGATATATGTATTATTGATCGCACGAAGTACGAAGAGTGATGTGTTGTTGGTCACACGAAGTACAAAAAATACGTGTTGTTGGTCGCACGAAATGCAAGGAGATATGTGTTGTTGGTTGCACAAAGTGCAACGGGTCGATATGTGAGGCGATGCGTGTTATGTTGCTAACAAACGATTATGTGTTGTCGGTTGCACGGAGTGCAACTGTCACGCCCCGCTCCCGTAGGAGCGATCGTCCTCGCTAAGGCGTGATGCCGCACGAGCCTAGATTTCGCTCGTGCAAGGCGGGTTCCATAACGGTCGATTTCAGCGGCTGCGACGAGGTCGTCGCACAGAAGTCCCATGCAGAGACGTTGAATAATAGCAGCAGAAATTTTAAAGCAAAACATAAGTTATTCAAAGAAGCTCTTTATTGATATTGAAATAACGATTATATTGGGGCGCAAGGCCAAGATTATAAGTCTCTCAAGCTCACTCATCTCACATTACAAGTCACTCAGCTCTCTCTCAACTCTCAATACATGTCTCGAGCCAGCGGATGTTTTGGAAGGCGACGTCCATACATTATGTCCCATATAAGTCTTTACTCTATGCGGTCGCACGCTTTGAATCGCCAATGAACTCCGTGCCTCGACGCATCCAAGCGAGCTCCGCGCCACGAGCTTCTACCTGTGCCTGCACATGAAAACTATGTGGTTGTCAGTACTCAACTGTACTGGTGGAATGAGCTCCTCGCCCACCCATACAAAACCAACACGTTTTGATTTACTTTGTGCAACATAGTCCCTTCTTATCAATTGTCTTTCTACTCTTGCCTTAGGATCAGTTTTAGGACCGACGCCTTGCCTATTTTGTGTCTTTAGACCATCCCGTGCTTGCAACATCAATGTTAACTCAACAACGTTAACCTATCAAGTCGTGTTTGCCTTACGGCTTTAAATCAGAGACGCAACTATGCGATAAACTCCATTTTCGTGTGATCGTGCTACAAAACCCTTGCTGAGGCCGTGCCTCTCAACTCAGTGATACTTAACCATATCGCCGCCTCGCGGCCCCTTTGCTACTAAATCACCAACTAACCCAATTGAGACTTGTGAACTCAGTGTTCCTTAACCAACTTGTGCAACTCACATATCCACACTTGACACTCGATGCCACATCTCGTGCCGAAGCACGATGCCTATGTTGAAGCCAAATCTTAGGCCCAAACTTTGTGTTCCAACTTATACACACATTCAACTCGACTCAATCCAAATGCATACACGCGGATAGCTGCTATTTGCCGACATCTATATGAACTTGGCCACTAGCATCACAAGCTATCCTGAGATGTATAGCTTTTTGTTAAATCGGGAACCTTCCAACGCAAATAGCTAGCATCCGTTGTAAGCTGTAGCCTCCCTTCCCGAAATTGTTGAAATTTTTATTATTTATTTAATTTAAAATGGTGGTTTTTATTTTTTATAAATGATTATTTAGTTAATTATTATGATAGATGACTTTAGCCACAACTAAGTTTTGGAGTACAAGACGACTAAGAATCACGGCACGGATAGTGCAGTGGCGTGTTTTGACTAGTGTATTAGCCGTGCCAAGGGAGACCCAGCCATAAGTGAGTCCTAACTAGGAAAACCAGGCCAAGTTGCGACATAACCCCCACCGATGAACTATTTATTTATTAATTAAATATATTGATTTTAGATGACCCGATTGTACCAACTTAGCCCGAACTGGGCCAGAACCGAATCCAAGCCTTTGTAGGTATGTAGTGAGACCAAGGACGACCATGTAGGCATATTTTATGTGTGTACATATTTACTAAATTATTTTAGGTATTGATGTGCATTTTTAACTATTTGAATATTTATACAAAAATTTGAACTTTTATTATTAAATATTGATTTACAATATTTGTACAATATTCTGGACCTGGATAAAGGTGAACAGTATAGATTCATTAATTATTTAATTAATTTTATTAAATTGTGGCGATTAAATAAATATTATTACTATTAGATATTATTATTTGTTAAGTGAGTATTTATTAGTATATAAATATATGAGGTATATATGTATATGGTTGTGTATAAATATAGATATGTATTAAATATGAGTATGAATATATAAATGTATATTATATATATTTGTATGTATATAAATATATTAGATATATGTATATATACATGAATTTATATATATTATATGTATATAAAGATATATGTCGCGTATATAGATATTATTTGTATTATGTGTGTGGATATATATATATATAGATATATGTATATATATATAGGAATTTATATACATGTATACGTATATAAAGGTACATATATTATAATAGTTAAGAAAAAGGAAAAAGAAAAAAGAATAATTATAGCCCTCAGCCTTGGGCCCAAAGGCCCACCAGCCAACCTCCTGGCCCGACCTCCCTTCAGTCCATAACACATCCTCCAGTCCGACCCCCTATCAAATCCAGCAGCAGCAGTAACAATTAAGTCCACCAAAAACCCGAGCCCTGCAAAACACGCGCGAGTGTATATAAATAGTTGCAAACAGAAAATCGAGGAACCCTAAAACTCGAGCAAAACCCGACGCCCCAACGCCAGCAGGCGCCGCGCGCCGCCCTGGGCCACCGCGCGGGCCACTGGAGGCCGGCCAGGCACGGAAAACCCGTACGCGTGCGGCCTGAACAGAGGAAACGACAACAGCGACACTGTGCGGGGGGGAGACTTCACCGTACGATCACGTCCTCAACGCTCGACCAATCCCCAAACCAATCACGCAGGTATGACCCTCATATAACCCTCGTTAATCTTGATCATTTAGTTAGTAGGTAATAGCCATCGATTGGTCGAGAATTCGACATGAAATCGAGGGAAAAAAACTCGATTTCTAAACGTTTTAGACTATCCCGGAAACCCGACTTTGAAGGCCTATTTCGGTCGAACCTTCGATCAATTTCGAAATCCACCTGAACAGTGTTTAGACAACATATACACGAGTAAAACCTTTCTTTTACTTTATTTTTATTTGCTGTAATGTAAAAGTTATCGAGCCGACAACTTGAGAGAAAATCTGTTTTCAAAACTTGAAAAACTCATCCACACGACGTGCGTCCCGCCATTTCGGGCGACGTGGTCGTGCACCGTAAGCATCGAAAGCTGCGTAACGGCTTCGGGTGTGGGCTTTGACGAAATTCAAATTGGTCGCGTGTGCGCGACGAATTTGATGCGTATCCGTCGAAATTCACCGTATCGTGCACTTTGCAAATTCTCCAATTACTTTGTGCACGTTAGTCAGATCGAGACGAAACTTACGCCAATAGGACCGTATCATTTTTTTGGTCATGTATGTCAAGTTTGGTCCGATTCTGAGATAGTTGATAAAATTACCGTTTTGCGGGCCCCACGGTCCCACTCAACGGGCGATTTTGTGCACGGCCCGCCGGAATCCAACTCTGGACATACGGTTGGGTTCGTATTAAAAAACTGGATCCGTAGACATATAGTTTGACGACTTTAGAGACCGTTGACTCTGGCACGCTTTTCGGTACAAAGCGGGTCCAACGCGGACACCGTTTTAGCCCAAAATTACCGTTTTGCCCCTGTGTCCAGAATTGGACTTAAGGACAGGCAATCCTAGCTAATTTGACTATTCTGAGAATGTTGGTACTATTTATTTCAGCATCTGGAGACTTCTGCATGTGTTGACTGATTGTGGCTCTTTGAGTGGTATATTATTATTGGTTTCTCCAGCACAGGACTACAGGCGAGTACATTCTCTGATCTTTTCATACTTCTTTGGATATGTTCTCTTGTTATAGACTAGTATACTTGATGCTGACATGATGTTCACATGGATTAGTACCCTCTGGATCTTTTCATGCGATGTTATTCTCTCGGATACATCGGGTATGTCATGTTCATGTACTTTATCATGGCCATCATGTACTCCATGTATTCATATTTATCCATGTACACTCATATGTTATTCATGTACACTCATGACCATATGAGCTCCAATATATAGTAGTTGTTATCCATGTGCAATAACATAACATGCATTGATCCTTGTGTATTGATTGGGGACAGAGAGAGTGTAGTTGGTTATGTGATCATTATCCCTAGTAGTTGTTATCCATCTGCACTCCTTAGCTGTATCCATGTGCAACCCAAGCTGTTTATATAACCAATTCATGCTCTGAATCACGTAGAAGGTTATATTTCTCCATTTATCATATTATATCTCAGTTTATATTCTCTCTCTTGTTGATTTCCTTTACAACGATTCATGTATAGTTTTCTATAGCTTGCTTTATATGTCCATTCCTGCTATGAACTGTTGTGAGAGTATGTGCTCGTTCCATTCCAGACTGGAAACCAACATTTTTCAGGTTAGCCGTGATCATTCTTAGCACTGGGAAGACATGGGTATGCTGAGGTCAACCTAGAAGTAGATAGCCTTGTACCATTTTCAAATTGTAAAACTTTGTATTTTCCTTTAAATATAAATGTTGTAACTGTTGTAATAAATTTAGAAATATGAATGAGCAGAAATTGTAATATTTTGAGCATTTATTTCTTGCGGGCTTGACAGCGTTCTACCGCCGACTCCGCGGCGTAGGCTGGCTTGGACACGTCTCGTATCCGAAAAGCGGGTGCGGGTCGTGACAAGTTTTTGTGGTGGCCCATGCAGGTCTGATTTTGTAAAATATTGCGAACTCGTGATGGTACGTTAGTCGTACTATTGCGAGCCTGCGACCAGGAAATGCTCATTCACAAACTAGGATTAAAATGATTTAAGAGAACAACTAGGATAAGGGTCCCTTATTAAATTGACTAATCGAGTAGTTAAGGTTGTTAGATAGGCCATACAATTTAGAAATATTAAATTCAGATAGCTTGTTAGATCCCTATAGACACACTATTGCTTTTGATGTAATGATATGATCCAACGTGGGTATACTGCTCACTTGATTAGTTAGGCTTTTCCATAATTAAGGCTATAATCTCGATAACCTGTTCAGTTTTCTTTGCTCTATCTAGATATAAATTTCATATCATGAATTAGAATTATCTGTTTTAAATTCTATTTTTGCTGTAAGGAATTGGTTTATAATTCCTGATTCTGTTATTCCTGTATGAATCCCGAGTTAGATTTAATTCAAAGTTTTCCCTCAGCCATTTGAAATATATATGAGATAAAGATTAGGATATTTTTACTTCACTTGTCTTCAGATATTCCCTTCCGACCAGTCTATTGCTTTAAGGATTGATACTTATAGGCAGAGGTTACACTTTCTATCATAGCCAATTAGTTTGAGCTCTAGCAGCTCCTTGAAGCACTTAGGAATATGGTTAGAGTAATTAAATGACCGCGATAACTAGACAGCAGCGTACTGTCGTCAATTGTTTGAGAATCGATGGTATGGGTTCACTGCAGCCAGCAGCGCACTGGCGAGGCACAACCCATAGAAATAAAATCCTTTCTTAGAACCATAGTTTATGGAACATTGCTAAAACTATGTCCTAGTTGACCTCTTTAGATCTTAAGATACCCTTGTGTCAATGTAAGATAGAGTACCTGATAGCATATCGCCTCTGAATCACGGAACCAAGAATTTGCCACAGCCAGATTATATGGGCGAGGCATAATTCTCGGTAAAATGATTTCAGACATGATCACAAGATTATGATACTATAGAGGATAGGAGATGCCTGTATGTCCCTTATGACCCAAAGCCAATACTAGTGGAAGCTCTATAAGTCGGTAGCATGTCTCTCAATTTAGCATTATGTGATCCTTGTGACCTATTAACAAGGTAAGTGACTGACACTAACAGGTTTACTTAGAATATAGAATTTAGGGTTCCATAACCCATTAGTCGACTAAGGCCAAATGGATAGAAGATAATAGGTTGACTGTATAAACAATAACACCAGGTAAGGATTTGACTTTCTCGAAACTCGAACTATTGTGCCTCCTTTCCAAAAATCTCGCCTATTTATTTTGACTATCTTGACCAATGCTGCTATTACAGCCTAGTTTTTGCAAGCTTACTCTTTATCGAGCTTGATTCGAGACATATATTTATTGGGGACGCCCGCTAACATATTGTCTAATCAGAATCATTGTATTATGGTCTGATCAACCATGATGCAATTGGTTCGCTTTTTTCTAATTATCCTACGCGGATTGAGAGGTAGATGCCTCTAGGATCTCATCCACGATTACTTTGACAATTCCTCTTGAATTATACATTCGCCTTTTGAATCACGAAATTGTACTCAGTGACATCTCTCTTGAACTCTTTAATTGTTTTGTCTTTCACCGATTAGAAAGACGAAAGCTCGTAATTGATAGATAGATACAGAGTATTCCCATGGCTATGCAAGTGTAGCTACTATCGGCCAGCCCTGTGACTGGAACCTTGCCTTGAGTTACTCATTCTCCCTTCGACACTAAACCTACTATCTTGAGCTTCTAAGTCATTGGAGTCCGAGATTAATGATTAGGATCCTTTACTTGATCAAATGCCAACCTAGGAGACTACCTATGCTCAGGAGACCAATTATTGTGAGCCTCTAACAATTTGTTTGAAGCTTGCTTTAACTGGAACCCTTGTGAGAATTGTCTGGAAGGCTCGACACAAATAGAAATTTACGACTTAATTGTTAGAAATCTTTTCACATGATGTGCCTTAGAGTTGGTTACCCCTCCAACAACTCATGTATACTGTGGACGAGTAGGTCATTCTATTTTATCGACCATGTGTCATTGCACACGCATTCGTTTTCCATTTATTGAGGAACGATCCTTGACATGACTTATTCTATCGTACCCTGTTACGCCTTGCCTTACTCCTTATTAACAAGAGTCGAGGCAATATCCGGACTTTTGGAATTTTCTAACCTCACTATTACTAAAAACCCTGTCCTACCTTCTAAGGTGGGTAGACTGTAAGCCTTCTAAAAATTTGGGATATACGAGGATTAGCGATTGATTAGAATAATTTCCACTAGGATGATGATTAGTGCCCTTGACTCCCACTTTTCATTTAGATCATTTTGTGTCCCCGGCCGTGTTATTAATATTCGGAGTACGAGACCAGCTGTTACCTCCCAACAAACTTCATATGCAAGATCTAGATGAGTCCACCTTCACCTAGGTATATCATGTCCCACTCAAACTCGTCCCCTTGTACTCTATTTTTGGGGTACGACTTTCAGATTAAAAGGACTAGCTATAACCCTTACCACAATACTGGTACACTTCTCGACTTCCATTAGAGCCTCAACCCTAACTCAATTCCTTCAATCCAATATGATTGAAATCTACTCTAGGTTTCCCTAACTAGTAAAATAGCCTTATCATTGGAATCTTGTTCAGTCAATATGGAGTGAAATCCAAGGTTCATACAACCAACGATTGATGTCCAATTAAGGAACCCATTAAGACCCAGTAACACTCACCCATGCATACCATCATATTTGGACTATAGAACTGAACTATTTGAAATCATTCTCGATTATTCTCCCTTTCCTTCCCGTACTCTTGATTCTCGTCCCTTCCTATTTCGGGATGACGAATAATCGTGCTGTCTAGAATTCATCAGAAATTCTTAAGTTATTGTAATATTGCTTGATTATTGAATAATTGTTGATTGTAGATATGAAGATTATAGATACCATATGTCCTAGATATTTTGGTAGAATTATTAGCCACTAGTTAGAATACTATAAGATTTTAGTGACCCATATTTCAAGAGTAGTGTGACCTAAGGTGGGTAGAAGTCCTCGAGATTCGTAAATACCAAATGACTAGAGAAGGCCATAAATATTTTTGAGAAATTAAATTTAAGGAGATTAAGGGAATACCAACTTTGAATTTTAAGAAATAGTTATGAATTTGAATTTCGAGGACGAAATTATTTTTAAGGTGGATAGATTTGTAGCCTCCCTTCCGGGAAATTATTGAAATATTTTTTATTATTTATTTAATTTAAAATGGTGGTTTTTATTTTTTATAAATGATTATTTAGTTAATTATTACGATAGATGACTTTAGCCACAGCTAAGTTTTGGAGTACAAGACGACTAAGAATCATGGCACGGATAATGCAGTGGCGTATTTTGACTAGTGTATTAGCCGTGCCAAGGGAGACCCAGCCATAAGTGAGTCCTAAGTAGGAAAACCAAGCCAAGTTTCGACTTAACCCCCACCGATGAACTATTTATTTATTAATTAAATATATTAATTTTAGATGACCTGATTGTACCAACTTAGCTCGAACTGGGCCAGAACCGAATCCAAGCCTTTGTAGGTATGTAGTGAGACCAAGGACGACCATGTAGGCATATTTTATGTGTGTATAATATTTACTAAATTATTTTAGGTATTGATGCATTTTTAACTATTTGAATATTTATACAAAAATTTGTACTTTTATTATTAAATATTGATTTACAATATTTGTACAATATTCTGGACCTGGATAAAGGTGAACAGTATAGATTCATTAATTATTTATTATTATTTTATTAAATTGTGGCGATTAAATAAATATATTGCTATTATATATATTATTTGTTAGTGAGTATTTATTAGTATATAAATATTATGAGGTATATATGTATATGGTTGTGTATAATATAGATATATATATATGTGAGTATGAATATATAAATGTATATTATATGTATTTTGTATGTATATATTATCTTAGATATATGTATATATATGAATTTATATATTTCTAGTATATATAAAGATATCTGTCGCGTCTATAGATAATTTTTATTTATGTGTGTCGATATATATATATATATATATATATATCTAATTTATATATATCTATATATATATATCTATCTATAATCTCTATATTATATATAGCTATCTATCTATTAGGAATTTATATACATGTATACGTATATAAAGGTACCTATTTAATAGTTAAGAAAAAGGAAAAGAAAAAAGAATAATTATAGCCCTCAGCCTTGGGCCCAAAGGCCCACCGCCAACCTCCTGGCCCGACCTCCTCTTCAGTCCTACATCCTCCAGCTCGACCCCCTATCAAACTCAGCGCAGCAGTAACAATTAAGTCCACCAAAAACCCGAGCCCTGCAAACACGCACGAGTGTATATAAATAGTTGCGAACAGAAAATCGAGGAACCCTAAAACTCGAGCAAAACCCGACGCCCCGACGCCAGCATGCGCCGCGCGCCGCCCTAGGCCACCGCGAGCGGCCGCGCGGGCCACTGGAGGCCGGCCAGCGCGGAAACCCCGCACGCGCCTGAACAGAGGAAACGACAGCAGCGACACTGCGCGGGGGGAGACTTCACCGTACGACCACGTCCTCAACGCTCGACCAATCCCCAAACCAATCGCGCAGGTATGACCCTCATATAACCCTCGTTAATCTTGATCATTTAGTTAGTAGGTAACAGCCATCGATTGGTCGAGAATTCGACACGAAATCGTGGAAAAAAACTCAATTTCTAAACGTTTTAGACTGTCCCGGAAACCCGACTTTGAATGCCTATTTCGGTCGAACCTTCGATCAATTTCGAAATCCACCAAATAAGTGTTTAGACAACATATACACGAGTAAAACCTTTCTTTTACTTTATTTTTATTTGCTGTAATGTAAAAGTTATCGAGCCGACAACTTGAGAGAAAATCTGTTTTCAAAACTTGAAAACTCATCCACACGACGTGCGTCCCGCCATTCCGGGCGATGTGGTCGCGCACCGTAAGCATCGAAAGCTGCGTAACGGATCGTGGTCGTGTGGGCTTTGACGGAATTCAAATTGGTCGCGTGTGCGCGACGAATTTGATGCGTATCCGTCGAAATTCACCGTATCGTGCACTTTGCAAATTCTCCAATTACTTTGTACGTTAGTCAGATCGAGACAAACTTGCACCAACAGACCGTATCATTTTTCTGGTCCTGTATGTCAAGTTTGGTCTGATTCTGAGACAGTTGATAAAATTACCGTTTTGCGGGCCCCACGGTCCCACTCAACGGACGATTTTGTGCACGGCCTGCCGGAATCCAACTCTGGACGTACGGTTGGGTTTGTATCGGAAAACTGGATCCGTAGACATATAGTTTGATGAATTTAGAGACCGTTGACTCTGGCACGCTTTTCGGTGCAAATGGATCCAACGGCGGACACCGTTTTAGCCCAAAATTACCGTTTTGCCCCTGTGTCCAGAATTGGACTTAAGGACAGGCAATCCTAGCTAATTTGACTATTCTGAGAATATTGGTACTATTTATTTCAGCATCTGGAGACTTCTGCATGTGTTGACTGATTGTGGCTCTTTGAGTGGTATATATTATTGGTTTCTCCAGCACAGGACCACAGACGAGTACATTCTATGATCTTTTCATACTTCTTTGGATATGTTCTCTTGTTATAGACTAGTATACTTGATGCTGACACGATGTTCACACGGATTAGTACCCTCTGGATCTTTTCATGTGATGTTATCCTCTCGGATACATCGGGTATGTCATGTTCATATACTTTATCATGGCCATCATGTACTCCATGTATTCATATTTATCCATATGCACTCATATGTTATTCATGTACACTCATGACCATATGAGCTCCATGTATACAGTAGTTGTTATCCATGTGCAATAACATAATATGCATTGATCCTTGTGTATTGATTGGGGGCAGGGAGAGTGTAGTTGGTTATGTGATCATTATCCCCAGTAGTTGTTATCCATGTGCACTCCTTAGCTGTATCCATGTGCAACCCAAGCTGTTTACATAACCAATTCATGCTCTAAATCACGTAGAAGGTTATATTTCTCTATTTATCATATTATATCTCAGTTTATATTCTCTCTCTTGTTGATTTCCTTTACAGCGATTCATGTATAGTTTTCTATAGCTTGCTTTATATGTCTATTCCTGCTATGAACTGTTGTGAGAGATATGTGCTCGTTCCATTCCTAATTGGAAACCAACATTTTTCAGGTTAGCCGCGATCATTCTTAGCATTGGGAAGACATGGGTATGTGAGGTCAACCTAGAAGTAGATATCCATTGTACCATTTTCAAATTGTAAAACTTTGTATTTTCCTTTAAATATAAATGTTGTAACTGTTGTAATAAATTTAGAAATGTGAATGAGCAGAAATTGTGATATTTTGAGCATTTATTTCTTGCGGGCTTGACAGCGCTCTACCGTCGACTCCGCTAGGCGTGGCTGGTTTGGACACGTCTCGTATCCGAAAAGCGGGTACGGGTCGTGACATAAGCCCCCGCTTTAACCCTGTGCTCAAACCTTATGCACCACTATACCCTGTTTCCTCCTAGGCCGAGTCGGTCCCATGGCCCAGGGTTGTCGCTCGAGGAAACATCGCCCTTGTCGACAGTTGTCCATGACCATGCAAGACTCGACTCAAACTGACGTCTCACACAGTCATCATTCTTCCAGTGTTACTCTCTCTTTCAAAACCACGTTCAAGACTTATATCCTTGAGATCCCTCGACGGCCCACGGTCGCGAGCCTTCTCCCTTGATACTCATTGAGATCCCTCGACGACCCATGGTCACGAGCCTTCTCCCTTGATGCAATATCCTTTTTACTCAACTTAGAAATGACTACTTGATGGCCCCCTTTTTCTAAACTCGACTTGAAACCAACCGTAGCTCGTGCCTTAGATACTAAGTCTGTGCATTGTGCCTTAAGCCAACCGTGTTCTATGCAACACTCCTGCCCAAGTCAACGGGCCTTGAGATCATGGGGCTACTTAACTTGACAACCGCAGAATAAGCGGTACAACTTGGAATGACTTAGGTCGACCGGCATATCTTTGCCTAACTTACTCAAGCCTACAACTTAACCCGAGGGACGGCAAAGGCTATGCCAAGCCTTGCACGGTGGAAGCGTGCATGCTTTATCAAGCATTTACGCGGGCGACGCCTATGACTTAGACAAGTTCATAGTTTTGTGTCGAAGACCAACTTTCTTTCTCCCAAGCCACGGGACGAAGGACCGGGTGTCATTTTCAAAGCACACCGTGCACCAACTCTAAGCCGACCGTTGGACCTTTTCATATTCTATCTCAATTCGACCCGTTGGGATTACTCCTTTAGCTATGTGGATTCATCTCTTTTATTATTAAGCCTACTTGTGCAAGTTGAAAACATGTGATTTATTATATGAAGGCTAAGATGAGGCAAGTTCACCGAAACTACCCCCCACCTGAGCGAGCGGTCGCCTCGACCGAGCGATGTCTCCGAGTAGCCGTTGCAAGGCTAAGTCTGAATGCCGTCAGCGTTCCTATTCCTCCGATTGACTGAGCGGGACGGGCACTACATCGTACACCACTCAGAAAAAGTTTCGTCCTCAAAACTAACTGAGTACACTTATCGACTTATCACTTTACTCAACATTCAAGGACTCTCGCACACGCTACGTCTATGCGTTTTCCAAATCCGAGCCACGCTCGTGCTACCCTCAATCTTTCCTTCAAAACTCACGATCTCAAAATCCTCGACACTTTCTCGTTCCTCAAGTCTCACTTGATTCAACGTATCACTTAGTTGGATCGTGCACATATTTTAGGCGTCCCCAAAACATGCATTTCAGCCAAGCCTCGTGATAGAGAATCCACCATCACCACTCGAGCCGGATCGTGCACATATTCGGGCGTCCCTGATATACATGTATGTCAACCGATACTCGCGAGTGGTGCCTCCACAATCCTACCACTTCGCACTCGGACGTCTGCCTAACTGCTAGGCTATGTCTTTCCGTCAGTATTGGAATCATAGTTTCCAAATAATAATATCAACACTGACCCCATCCTAAGGTCAAACCAAGTTGATAGTACGGGGGTTTGCTACCCAAGCTCGCATCACTCCGATTTCTAAACTTCGAGCATCGATTCCCTGCACACATCCCAACGTTCGTCGTACGGGGTCCGAGTCGTTCAGCAAAGCCATCCTATGACAACTTACATTTAACCAATTCTACGACATCTCAATATTGCTCGTTCAACAAACCATCTTCGCATAGTCTATCTCTTCAAACATGTCCGACATAGTTCGCCTATCAATCCTTCTCAATTCAAGCACGCTATGACGCAATTCGTCGCTAACCAAAATTTCACATTCCATACTTCCGAAGTCATCTATTCCAATTCACGTAATCGATCACTAGGTCGTCTGACTTGACAATATGTTGCGCCCCGATCTCACGCGAGTCAGATTATCCACGGTAGGCATGAATCACCATGCACGCTCCCGCGAGATAATCATTCTCATCGGGACGTAACTCTTATTTTGTGTCTAGACTAATTCATTCTCGATGCGCGGATTGGACCTACTCAATCCTCAAGTTTCATTCATTCATCAATCATAAGACCTAACATCCTCGAATTCTCCTTCGCATCAAACCAACAAGTCGAGACAATCAACGTTGCCGCATCCTGATTTTCCGAGTTCGATCATTCCTGCGACATGAATCACCATGGCAGCGCTTACGCGGAACAATCGCCCCAAATCCGATGCAACGCATGTGCGAGGCTAGAGTTGCACTCACGCAAGACAAGATCGTCGACGTTGTGGCTATCAACGGAACCATCAAGACACGCTCATTTTCATCCAACATTCATCTCGATCAAAATCCTTAGTATAGCTTCCAACCGAACAATAACACTTGCATGATCGTCATTCGCCGAGTCAGAGTACCCCCGAGTTATCGTATAACGATATTTGATACGCCTCAATACCATCGATGATATGCGTAACCTGACGATCTTTCTTTGCAACCAATTTCGAGTCGTACGAACGATGCTATCGTCCGACTGGACAATCTCCTCGACATTCAAATTCTAGTTCGATTATTATCCTACGAATCATTCACAACATCAATTTCCTTAAACCAATTTTACGTATTGTTCATCCGTTTATCTTAAGTCATCGACCAACGTATTCCCTCATTTCACATCATTCCTTTGCTAACTCAAATCATCGAGCACATTTATTTCAAATCCTCAGAGTCATTGCGTAACTTTAAAATCAAGCCTTTCATGCACGCTATCTACCTGTCATGCTAACTTTTTCTATATGATCCGCCTATTGATTTCCTCGATCAAGTCATCCATTGGTACACCCTAACTTTTCTTTGATTCGATCTGTCACGTCCCAGAACCAGAATACTGGAGAGCGGTGGCAGACATAGCCAGCTACGTATAACGGAATGGGATCCACACCGCTATACGGTCACGGCTGTCTAGATATGTGAGGGTTTCACTACAATCCATCAGTCTCTTAAGGTCATAAAATAGCCTATTGTCTCAATCTCAACCAACTAATAATAATCACAAGATATCAGATCTCCAAATATACAATTGTAAGGCGTCCCAAACATTACATATCCAGATGATCATGAAGCTAGTCGTTACAAAATGTGAGGACTAGCAAGAGTTCAGTCATACATGATCAACCCCCGGGGCTTGTTAATCATGTTACAGCCCGTAGGCAGACAGTAAGTAAGTACAATCGAGCTAACACTTGCTCGTCGACTAAACGTCTCAAAAGAATAATTTACAATATTACAGTGGGAGAACAAAAGAAACCCACTCGATGCCCTGGTTACGCCTGGTGACCACCATCGGGCTGGAAAGCAGGGGGATCCTTTGGTGCTGCTCCGGTATCTGGCCATACAAAACCAGCTGGGTCAGACCCCAGAAAGAGCAAGTGCCACAAAGGAGGCTTCACTTAAGAACTAAAGCCAGCAAATTAGCACAATAATATAATTACATAATAAGAGACAGTAATTTAAGAAAAAAAAGCATGATAGGTAATTATAAAAGACAATCTTGCATAGAATCACTAAAAGACAGGACATATGGAAAAGCATGCCAGAATGATATACGATGAGATAACCATGGGACTATTCAGATAGCTAGGTTACAACCCGTAAACCAAACAAGGACCGGGGTTGTAACCCTTCGTCTGAACGGAACTTGGTTTCTCTCACCATTTATCGGCAAGATAAATATAAGAAATCAGCTCAAGTAACAATCTGGAGTGACAATCATTATAGTGACAATCTGGAGTGACAATCATTCAATCATTCTGGTACAATCTTGCAATCAATCAATTCTAGACAATACCATACTGGACTAGACCCCATCCAATCAATCACGGCCAATCATTGCCTACGGCTTTCTATATTAACTAACTAGGGTTATCACAATCCTAGTTACTAGCAAGATGCAATGAGATGCTCCAAGTAGTCACAGGCCCTGCAGCTATCCAGGTTATCCAGGCAATCATTATAGTGACAATCTAGAGAATATAATGCATTAGAGTGACAATAGAGTTCAATCATTTAAAGTGACAATCAAGAGTGCCCCCACTAACAGTGGGCTGAAAATGTGCCCTACTCGTCGGCAGGCTACAAGTCCAATCATTTGCGGCCGGGATAACGGGATCGCCTATAACTGGGAAACATCTCTTCATGACTAGTGAACTATACTAATTATTAACCTTAATCCAATTTCGTAGGTACTCCTGACCGTGGTACTCAGGAGTCCCCTCCTAGACATGATGCAAGACATGACTGGATTATTTGTACAAGCACAATCGCCCACGGTGTCAGGATTAATTATACAGGTCATGCCATGTCAGGTAGCCGTCGCAACAGTTATTCGAGATAATCATGTCAGGTTATCATGCCAAGTGTACTTGTCAGGAGTGCGCCACGACGGGCCACTATCAGGTCATGCTCAATTATCAATTACAAACATATCAAGTAAATTCATGATTATCAAGTTCAGGACAAAAAGCGTAAGGATATAAAATGGACGTTAAATATCTAATAAAATATCAATATACAAGGCTATAAAAGATCAAGGGTAATCAGGCTACGCTCAAGTCAGGCTACGCTCAGGTCAGCATACGCTCAGGCCAGCGTACGCTCAGGTCAAGCTACGCTCAGGTCAGGCTACGCTCACAAAAGGTAACGTATGTACTCCATACGACTCCTTGTCACACAAGTCAGCGTATGCAAGCCATACGCTCACAAAAGGCAGCGTATGGGGTCCATACGCTCCTCGTCACACAAGTCAGCGTATGCAAGCCATACGCTCACAAAAGGCAGCATATGGGGTCAATACGCTCCTCGTCACACAAGTCAGCGTATGCAAGCCATACGCTCACAAAAGGCAGCGTATGGGGTCCATACGACTCCTTGTCAAGGCAGCGTATGGGGTCCATACGACTCCTCATCAAGGTAGCGTATGAGATCCATACGCTTCCAAAAGGCAGCGTATGGGGACTGCGCTGTACTAAAGAGCGCGCGCAACTCAGTGGCACAAGCTAAAAAGCTCGCGTACTGCTCACTGTCTTCTCCAAAACAGCAAGAACTCCATGGTTGAACCCAAAGCTTCAAAATTCCATAACTTTGTCAAAATAAGTCCAAATCCAACTTTTCAAAGGTCAAAATTGGGTAGAATAAAATGCTCTACAACATGGAACTATCAAAACTTGAAAACAAAGAAGTTTAATAGATCAAAACTACCAAAATCCGAAAATAACTAATTCCTAGATCTACAAAAAGTTAAGCCTCAAAATGGAAAATAACAAGTTCTAATGTGTCTTAGAAACATGAGGGAAAGCTAATGGAACAATAAAAATAAGCTCTCTTGTGGAAGCAAGATGCACTTGCCTAGACCTCTCTCTTCTCTCTTGGTAGGTAAGGAAGTAAATGAGGAAGAAGAAGATGACTATGAAGAGAGAGAAAGAAGAATAGGTAATAAATATGAGTGGTGGTGGTAGGTAGGGGGTTCACCCCTTGGTTCATGATGAACCAAGAGCAATCCCAAACCGAACCAAGCCGAACCAACCCAGGAATAACCAAGCCCAAATAAACCAATGAATCATTAAAAGTAATTAAACTATCAATGATAATAAAACCAAGCCAATGCAAAATAAACCAAGACAACTAACCATGAATAAATAAAATATGGGTCCAAAACACGTATACGTACACTAAATACGTATCACGAATTTGGGACATTACATCCTACCCACCTTAAAAGAATTCCGTCCTCGGAATTTAATCAAGAGGCTAGAGATGTAAGGGAAAGCTATTCTATCATAGGCAATCTACCACTACCAATTAATCATACAATCATTCATGCAAGCAAGGATTCGAAGCGTAAGGCATAAGGAAGATATTACACCTTACGAGTCAAACCAGTCGGGATGACCTAATCATATATCATCCTCATGCTCCCAAGTTTGACTCTCCCAAAGAGGGATGACTCTAAGCAACACGGACTGAACTGATAGTCTTGTGCTCGAGTCTCTCTCTTTGGTCAAACATGGACACGGGCCTATCCTCATACGAAAAGGTTGGTACCAATAACCAGTTTCGAATGACCTAGGATATGGCTCGGGTCCGGAATGTACCGTTGTAATTAGGATACATGAAATACGTCATGCACCCCGCATAATGACGGTAGAAAAAGCAAGATGAGAGGACACATATACCTCTCGGCCGATTTTGAACCTGAAGCTGGGCTAGGGCAAACTGCCGCGGGTCCTGTTGCTGGAAAGTCTGGACCAGAGTCGGCAATGGCCTCGGGAACGAAAACTGCTGTTGCTGGTGAACTAGAGCTGGTGCTGGTCCCCTAACCGAGGGACTAGATACTGTCGATGCTGAATCAACTCTGAATGGGCAGGCCCCCACCCTATGGTCCGGTGCTCCACACAATAAACACAATCCCAACGCCTTACGACACTCTGCTACCATGTGTCCAGGCTTTCCACAATAAGAACAGCCCACGGCGGAAGACTGCGCTTGCTTCTGTTTCTACGGAGAGTACATCGGGGTTGAGTGCTGGACCGACGTAACTGAAGCTGCTCGCCTCGGAGCTCCAATAGTTAAAGTCCTGGCTGCCGGGACTGGGGCTGAAGACTGATTCATTTGACTATGGGACCGCTTTCGACCTCCGGTCCTGTCCACTATTCTCTGGGAGGTATACTCGTGCCTCCTTGCTGCTCGCAACACCGCATCATAGGTCTGATGCTCGAACTGTTCTACTGCCAATATAATCTCCAGGTGAAGTCCCTGCTGGAACCTCTGCGCTCTGTCAAACTCGGTTGCCACCAAGGTGGGAGCAAACCGACTGAGTCTGAAAAACTCGGCCGCATAACCGTCGACCGTCCTCCCCATCTGCTTAAGATTACTGAACCTGGTCTGCAAGTCATATCGAGCCACTGTATCATAATACTTGATCTGGAACTTCTCGCTGAACACTGCCCAGGAGACAGGTGTTGCCAATCCTACTGCTTGTACGGCCCACCAACTGCGGGCTAGATCCAATAACTGTAGGCGCACCACAGCCACCTTCTCGTCTTCTGGAGTCTTCGCGGCTTTGAGAATCACCTCTATATCCTGTAGCCAAGCATCGGCAGCAATGGCATCCTCGCTGCCATCGAAGAAGGGAGGGTTCAGACGCTTGAAACTGTTGGCCGCACTGTTCCCTCGAGGACCACTTCTATTCCGAGCATCTTCTACTGCCTGGTGCAAGGCATCACCTCTACGATCTTGGGAAGCTAACAATGATCTGATGAGACCCACCAAAGTGCCATCATCAGGATCTGCAGGCTGGACTGGCTGAACTGGCGGCTCTCCTCCAGTAGGTATGACTCGGGAGGCTGCTCCTGAGTGCTGGGCCTGATCTTCTGGTTGCTGCTGGTCCACGGAAGGTGATCCGCCTTGCTGATCGGCAGGTCCAGGTTCAATGCCGCTGAAGAAGACGACATGGGAACAATAAGGAAGGACCCGGACAGATCAACGATTACAAGCATGTGATCAGGACAAGAATTTCAGGAATCAAGAGGATACGAGCAGAGATCAAGGACGAGTACCGATTGAGACATCTATTCGGTAAACCCTTACACATCTTGATTAACAAGACCTGCATGGGCCACCACTTAAACCATGTCACACCCCAGAACCAGAATACTGGAGAGCGGGGGCAGACATAGCCAGCTACGTATAACGGAATAGGATCCACACCGCTATACGGTCACGGCTGTCTAGATATGTGAGGGTTTCACTACAATCCATCAGTCTCTTAAGGTCATAAAATAGCCTATTGTCTCAATCTCAACCAACTAATAATAATCACAAGATATCAGATCTCCAAATATACAATTGTAAGGCGTCCCAAACATTACATATCCAGATGATCATGAAGCTAGTCGTTACAAAATGTGAGGACTAGCAAGAGTTCAGTCATACATGATCAACCCCCGGGGCTTGTCAATCATGTTACAGCCCGTAGGCAGACAGTAAGTAAGTACAATCGAGCTAACACTTGCTCGTCGACTAAACGTCTCAAAAGAATAATTTACAATATTACAGTGGGAGAACAAAAGAAACCCACTCGATGCCCTGGTTACGCCTGGTGACCACCATCGGGCTGGAAAGAAGGGAGATCCTTTGGTGCTGCTCCGGTATCTGGCCATACAAAACCAGCTGGGTCAGACCCCAGAAAGAGCAAGTGCCACAAAGGAGGCTTCACTTAAGAACTAAAGCCAGCAAATTAGCACAATAATATAATTACATAATAAGAGACAGTAATTTAAGAAAAAAAAGCATAATAGGTAATTATAAAAGACAATCTTGTATAGAATCACTAAAAGACAGGACATATGGAAAAGCATGCCAGAATGATATACGATGAGATAACCATGGGACTATTCAGATAGCTAGGTTACAACCCGTAAACCAAACAAGGACCGGGGTTGTAACCCTTCGTCTGAACGGAACTTGGTTTCTCTCACCATTTATCGGCAAGATAAATATAAGAAATCAGGTCAAGTAACAATCTGGAGTGACAATCATTATAGTGATAATCTGGAGTGACAATCATTCAATCATTCTGGTACAATCTTACAATCAATCAATTTTAGACAATACCATACTGGACTAGACCCCATCCAATCAATCACGGCCAATCATTGCCTACGGCTTTCTACATTAACTAACTAGGGTTATCACAATCCTAGTTACTAGCAAGATGCAATGAGATGCTCCAAGTAGTCATAGGCCCTGCAGCTATCCAGGTTATCCAGGCAATCATTATAGTGGCAATCTAGAGAATATAATGCATTAGAGTGACAATAGAGTTCAATCATTTAAAGTGACAATCAAGAGTGCCCCACATAACAGTGGGCTAGAAATGTGCCCTACTCGTCGGCAGGCTACCAGTCCAATCATTTGCGGCCGGGATAACGGGATCGCCTGTAACTGGGGAACATCTCTTCATGACTAGTGAACTATACTAATTATTAACCTTAGTCCAATTTCGTAGGTACTCCTGACCGTGGTACTCAGGAGTCCCCTCCTAGACATGATGCAAGACATGACTGGATTATTTGTACAAGCACAATCGCCCACGGTGTCAGGATTAATTATACAGGTCATGCCATGTCAGGTAGCCGTCGCAACAGCTATTCGAGATAATCATGTCAGGTTATCATGCCAAGTGTACTTGTCAGGAGTGCGCCACGACGGGCCACTATCAGGTCATGCTCAATTATCAATTACAAACATATCAAGTAAATTCATGATTATCAAGTTCAGGACAAAAGGCGTAAGGATATAAAATGGACGTTAAATATCTAATAAAATATCAATATACAAGGCTATAAAAGATCAAGGGTAATCAGGCCACGCTCAAGGGGATGGTGCTGTTGTTCGGGGCGCTGCTCCCCCTCCTCCTTCAATCTGACTGTGGGATCTCTTCTGACCCCCAGTCCTTGCCGTGATCCTCTGACTGGTGATCTCATGCCTGCGGGTTGCCGTCAATACTTCATCAAAAGTTTGGTAATTGTGCCCCTCTATCAATTGCAAGAGCTCAAGATGAAACCCTTGTTGGAACCTCATCGCCCTCTGGCGCTCCGTCGCCACCATCTCTGGGGCAAACCTACTCAATCTACAGAACTCCGCTGCGTAAGCATCTACAGTCTTGCCAGCCTGTCTGAGGTTGATAAACTTCTGTTGTAGCTCAAACTGCGCCACAACTCCATAATACTTTGTCTTGAACCTTGCAGTAAAATCGTCCCATACAACAGGACGTCTGATGCCTACTTCCTCTGATTCCCACCAATCACGTGCGAGATCCTGAAGTAACAACTTCACTAGATCCACACGTTCTTCTGCCGGCACCTTAGCGGCTGTCAGAATAGCCTCGATATCCTTAAGCCATGCATCTGCTGAAATAGCATCCTCCGTGCCCTCGAAACGACGGGGGTTGTACTTGCAAAACCGGGCTGACGCTCCTGAATCTGGCCTCGCCCCTCTTTTCAATATCGTCTGTAATCCTTGGTTGAGTAGTACATTCTGCTCTTGTAACTGAGCGTGCATGCGCTGCTGGGCTAATATCTGGTGCTGCTGAGTAGCCATCATCCCTCTCATGATTTCCAGAAGAGCCGGTGTGTCCAATTCCACAGGGGTAGGTGAAACTATTGGTGGTGTTGGAACCTCCGGATACTGCGGTCCAACTGCTGGTTCTACTATCACCTCTTCTTGAATAGCCTCATGAAGTGGTTCTGACCCTTGTTGCTGACCAACCTGGTCAGGTTGTCCATGCTGCTGTCCATGTTGTTGCTGTCCAGCTCTGACAGATGCGGACGAGGTGCCCCTTAGAAAAGGGACAAGAGAACAATCAAATGACCGGACATGAAGGATCAATGAAGTCAAGGGATACTGGAATGTCAAGCTGGAGTTGAGAATCAACAAATCATGAGATCAAGGGAAAACATGTGTGATTGAGACATCCTATAAATCAAAATACCCCACAAGTCTGAAATCAGACCTGCATGGGCCACCACTAAAACCTTGTCACGCCCCAGAACCAGAATACTGGAGAGCGGGGGAGTGACTCAGCCAGCTACGTATTACGGGTAGATGAATACCGTATAATACGATCAATACTGTCAAACCAGACGAGGGGATGCATACTACATAAAAGTCTTACTATGGTCATTTCACATCTATTGTCTCAATCATTCAAACAAGAAACAGTAATAGAGAACATGTAAGATAAAGCAGTAAGGCGTCCCAAACGCTCTGTCAAAATGTTCTTGATATCTGGCTTTACAAAACATAGCCAGATTGATGTAGCAAAAGTATACACAATTGTTATCAGCTGCAGTCTGACTTTAATTACAATTATGTAAGAGTAAGTACAAGACAATCCGACTAACATGTCGGTGCCAAACGGCTAAGTATAAAGTAAGTGACAAAACGAGCGGGGAAGTAAGAAACCCACTCGAGTCCTCCTGCGATCATCCCTCTAGTATTGACCATCTTGGAGGTAGAAGTAAGCTGGATCCTCGGGGACCGGCTCTAAATCTGGCCATGCAAAACCAGAGAGGTTAGACCTCTAATAGCAAGTACCACAAGGAAGCACGACATAAGAACTAAAACCAGTAATGAAAAATATGATAAATAGATCTCTGCTTGCCACTAGGATTCTCATAACATCACGACACTTCGAACCAACCTCCCAACCAAACAAGGACAGAAGTTGGCCCGTCATGTCCTGACATTCTGATCATCCCAGTTAGGTAACAGAGTAGGTACAATGCACAAACAAATCATCTTGAACGGCCAATCAAATCCTACGGCTTGCTATTGTGAGTCCCAAGTTATCCTGGAATAATACAATTAGGGATTCCTCAGTTCTTACTATGTGCAAGCAAGGCTAGTCTATCCAGTGAATCATGTGCGCCATGCATGAATTAGACGAGTCCTAGCAGGACGCCCGTCAATATACAATATACAATAATAATAAAAGCAGATACTGTTCCCTGCCCGTGTGGCAGATTTACAGTATCTGTGGGAACCAGCCGGCCCGTCGGGTACTACTTGTCCCAAGGGGGCTGCCATATAAGAACTCGGGAATCCATTCTCTCCATGCAATCATTATTTTATTTAACTTAATAGTCCCTACGTTGAGTGAAATCCCATACCGTGGATCATGGTCATTCAAATGAGTACTTTCGTACGGGGTACGATATGCACAACTCTACAACGATACCAGTGCGGTTAGGTTGCAGGTCTTACATAGCGTAATGCAACAATCAAATCTAACCACGGTAATCATGCCTTGACCATAAAGTACACATGCTTCTTTTGTAGAAAATAAATAAATACATAAATAAATAATTAGAGTGAAGCCTGCATGTGCCTGTATGTCAATATTCGGGATCAGCCAGTCGATTACAATAGTTCATAACATGAACGTGTCTCATTTATTTATTTCAATAAGACGACTAGCCAGTCTCTTAGTTTCAACTAGGAACGCATGATCAATTATTAGTCAAAGTCACAATCATTATCAATGGTGACAAGGCATGAAAGTCAACTAATATTCAGTGGGCTCGAGTCTACAACCCTCAGGGTTTAATTCCAGTCAATCGGGGTATCTATACTCAATTCACGACACATGGTACATCCCACGTAACAATCTATATTTAACAGAAATATTAACATATTATGATTATATCAAGTTTATGCCAAAAGGCGTAAGGATATAAAATGGACGTTAAATATCTAATAAAATATCAATACACAGGGCTATAGAAGATCCAAGGTAAGTAGGGTCAGCGTACGCTCAAGTCTAGCTACGCTCAAGTCAAGCTGCGTATGAACTCCATACGACTCCTCACTATCCAAGTGAGCGTATGCAAGTCATACGCTCCCAAAAGGTAGCGTATGAACTCCATACGACTCCTGACCATCCAAGTCAGCGTATGCAAGTCATACGCTCCCAAAAGGTAGCGTATGAACTCCATACGACTCCTGACTATCCAAGTGAGCGTATGCAAGTCATACGCTCCCAAAAGGTAGCGTATGAACTCCATACGACTCCTGACCATCCAAGTCAGCGTATGCAAGTCATACGCTCCCAAAAGGCAGCGTATGAACTCCATACGACATACGCTTCCAAAAGGTAGCGTATGCAAGACACACGCTTCCTAAAAAGGCAGCGTATGGACTCCATACTGTGCTGCGCTAAAGAGTGCAAACAGCTCAGTGACGCAAGCTAAAAAGCTAGCGTACACTGCTCACTGTCTTCTCCAAACAGCAAGAACTCCATGGTTGCACCCCAAAGCTTCAAAAGTCCATAACTTGGTCAAAACAAGTCCAAATCCAACTTTCCAAAGGTCAAAATTGGGTAGAATAAAACTCTCTACAACATGGAACCATCAAAATTTGCAAACAAAGAAGTTTGATAGATCAAAACCACCAAAATCCGAAAATAATTAATTTCTAGATCTACAAAAATTAAGACTTCGAAATGAGAAATGCCAAGTTCTAAACTCTCTTAAGATCATGAGAGGAAGATAAATGAACTATAAAAACGTGGGTTCTCATGTGAAGCAAGTTGTACTTGCCTACGGTTTGGTAGGTGGAGAGAGTAATGAAGAAGAAGAAGAGGAGTAATGGTGAAAATGTGAGTTTATGAGGAGAGAGAAAGAGATGTAAGCTTTAAATAAAAAGGTGGTGGTAGGTGGGAGTTAGGCCGGGTCCAATGGGTCGGGTTGTAGGGGATCCAACCAAAGCCAACCCGAACCCAAATAAGCAAGACTAAGGCAGGGAATAAAAGCAGGAAATAAAGTACAAAAATAAAATTGCAGAAATATAATTGCAGGAAATAAATTAACATGAAAAATTTAAAGAGCAGATTAATTGATTAACATAAAATTAAAGGAATTTAAATACAGGATAATACATGATAAATATTAAATAAATACATGATAAATACTAAATAAATACACATGAGTTGGACATATATAAAAATACGCATTCTGGGAACGGGGAGTGACAGGCAAGTACATATACCGATTGTTACCGTCCTTGATAGTTTCTTTACATGTCACACATATGTCTTGCTGCTTGTTGACACGATCGCCACACGAATGCTAGTTTCATGAAATTATAGTATATTTGACTATCCTTTGCATATTTTCTCACTGCAATTAATTTCATGAGTACTAGCTGGGCGGGGAAATATCTTAGTAGACGTGTGGACTACCCCTTTCTATTCCCATGATGTCTATTCGTGAACAATAGCATCTGCACACGACACGTGTAGATGCCGGATTTACCCCTTAGCCGTTCATACGTCGAACATGATATTTCAACTCACGTAGATAGTTTTATTTCAGTCACTCCTTATTGCTTTGTCACTTGCCATGTCACCATGATCTACATATTCGTTTTCTAGTAGATATTTCTTATTGATAGAGTTTACTTGTCTTTTCTCTTGTACCATGATGCTAGTTACTTCCTAGTTTCATTCTCATATGTTGTATACATGTTTGTGATTTCTGTTGGAGCTCGGATAGTGGTCGTATGTGTACATGTTATATTCCTAACTCGAAACTAATATTTTAGGTGATGAGTTAGAGGAGTTCTGTTCCACTTACTACGAGCATATGGTGGATCCTGATTTGAGCATGCAGGAGGACTTGGATGCGGGGCTACCCTCCGCAGGAGATTATTAGTTAGACAGCATTTTATAGAGCATGAGTCGCTCACAGAAACTCTTTTATTGTATTTATTTTACACATGGATTATGAGAATTGAGTAGTGGACATCCCTTTGGTATATTTTGATTATATTGAGATCATTTCTTCTATCATATTTGGTCTCTACACTTTGTGATCTTTTCAGTTATCAGTTTGTTTCTTTCACCTTAGATTTTGTGTTTATAATTTTCTGTTGAGATTTGATATGCAAACTTGATCATTTGTGGAAATCTATAAACTGCGTGGTTGTATTTGATAAATTGTGGAGATGACTAGACAACGTTCTACCGCCGATACTGCGGCGTAGGCTGGACGTACCCACGGCTCATGCCCAAATACTGGGTGCGGGTCATGACAGGCTATGCCAAACCTTGCACAGTGGAAGCGTGCATGCTTTATCAAGCATTTACGCGGGCGACTCCTATGACTTAGGCAAGTTCATAGTTTTGTGTCGAAGACCAACTTTCCTTCTCCCAAGCCACGGGACGAAGGACCGGGTGTCATTTTCAAAGTACGCCGTGCACCAACTCTAAGCCGACCGTTGGACCTTTTTATATTCTATCTCAATTCAATCTGTTAGGATTACTCCCTTTAGCTATGTGGATTCATCTCTTTTATTATTAAGCCTACTTGTGCAAGTTAAAAACATACGATTTATTATATGAAGGCTAAGATGGGGCAAGTTCACCGAAACTACCCTACCTGAGCAAGCGGTCGCCTCGACCGAGCGATGTCTCCGAGTAGCCGTTACAAGGCTAAGTCCGAACGTCGTCAGCGTTCCTATTCCTCCGATTGATTGGGCGAAACGGGGCACTACATCAACAAGTCGTGAATCGTTCGTTGCATCGGTGCAACGAGTCGATATGGTATGATACGTGTTGTATGGCTATGCGGATGGATAGCGATATGTTGTACGAGATTGAGTAAAGACCTTAAGTATCGAGAATGAGTTGTTGCACGAGTTGCAATGAGTGAGATTGGAAGATCGCAGAGGCGATAGTAACGAGTCGAGTTGGTCGTTAAGTCGAGTTGAGTAGGCGAACATGTATGTTGGCCGAATATCACATTGATCTTCAAATAAGCGAATGTTGCGTGTGTGATCGATATTATTGCCAAGGTACGGTAAGATAAAATGTATGTCGAACTTGAGTGAACGATAAGGCATATTGGTCCAGTTGTTGTGCCAACTCGAGTAAGAAGAACGTTAAAGCTGGGATCGAGAAAGATCGCCACACGGGATAGTTGATTGGAAAGTAGATGTCGGACCTATGCCGAGTGTGATGTCAAGTAATAACTCAATTTCGAGTGGTATATGCAATACCACTTGTGCGAGCAAGTGTAGCGAAGTATTGTATCGATAACGATAGGCTCGATCCTGAGTGGTATATGGAATACCACTTAACGATAGCTATGTTAAGCTGTTTGGTAACTTGCGATAGATTTCGTCGAGATGGTTATGTTGTTATGATATGTTTGTCCTCAACGGACGATGTAGTACCGAGACTCGAGTGGAAATGACTTGATAGAAGTCGATGCAAGTATGCCTTGATGAATTGAGTTGAACGATTATGCACGAGTCGTATGCATAGATAATACGTCGGACGAAGATTCATTAAGTACAAGTCGAACGATAGACGGAGCATAGCGAAGGAATGTTACGTTGAGGAAATAGTTGATCCGGTCGAATGTACGTGAGTTAGTACGAAGACTTGTTCGAAACATGTTGAGTAGGTATGAAGAAATCGTACGAACGAATTTAGGGATATGAGAATGGATATGTGAATTGGAAATTGTATAACAATGATAATAGTTAGTTACAGCTGAATGAATCTTGATGTGCGCAAAACTTGATTCGTATTCGAGTTTGGATAATGGCAATGATTGCAACGAGTTTGAGCTTATGAGAGAGGAAGATGTTCAAGTTATGCATGTCGACGATGGTATTAAGGCGTATCAAAAACGATATGCAATAACTCGTGGATACTATGATCGAATGAACGAAAATTATGTTAAGCATTGTTGTTGGATGAATAAGATGCAAGTTAAGTTGATGGCAGCTTGGATGATAACGGTAGGAAAGCTTCGAAGAATTTGAGAGTCGATGGATGTTACTCGGAAGAAAACGAAAGTGCTTGATTGTTTCAAGGATAACCACAATGTTGACATTCTTGTCTTATACGAGTGCAACTCCAGCATCGCACATGCGTCACGCCAAATTAGGGCGATTATTCCGCGTGAGCGTTGGTATGGTGATTCATCCAGCGGGGATGATCGAACTTGCAAGGCGTGGCAAATTGGCTTTGACTTGTGGTTTGATGCAAAAACTGTTCGAGGAAGTTTCGAGGAGTATGGAATGTGTTAAACTAGGATCACGAAAAGGTAAAATCGGACTTAAGGCGAGTAAATATCATACGACTAGCAAAAATAGTCGACGGTAATGCATGAGTGATTCAAGTAGTAACGGCGCACAAGCGCATGAGTCATTCGAGTAGCAACGGCGCATCAGTTGCGCGGGAGTAGAGAAATTGTGGATTAGTAAATTATGTCAAATTGGATAAAGTCTCATAGGAATTATCGGGAATTGATTTGGCTTCACGATAGGATATAGCACGGTTCGTTGTAACTGTCCCTCGTTGATGATCTTCAATTATCGAGCATAGTTTCGGGGCAGATGACCCTAGAAGACTTGACCGCCAAATCAAGTGAATGTTAAAGTCCCATAGGATGACCCAATGAAGTCACATAAAGATTTCGTCGAGGATGAAAGACGAAGTAGTGCATGTTGAGGATAAGTCTAAGCGAGTGAGTATCGTGTTTCGGAAGTTAGCGAGTAGCCTTCGACTAGATCGATATGGTTAGAAAGTTTATGATCAATCGAATGGATACGTAGATAGACTTGTTAGTCGATGATCGAGTAGATGTTAAGGAACGTGCCTAGTATAGTGATGCGGTAAGGCGATTGCAAGGATTCTGTAATGTACGAGAGCAACGAGTAGTAGAACGATCCTAAGAGTGGTGTCGTAGATCGGTTTGAGTAACGGTTAGGCTATGTGTGTTGAGCGCACGATCTATGTTACGAAATGAACTAGTCAGGATTGAATCAAAGATTGAGTAAAGGATTCGTACTCGGTCGAGAATCAGAGATGAGCGTATCATAAGAGACCTTGGGTCGGAAAGATTGTTGCCTTTGAGCATCGTAGACTCAAGTTGACCTCTTGTGTCGGGAGAGCGTGAGCATGATGTCTGGATAAGTTACCTAGAGGGGTAGCCCCAGATCCGATGAGTAGGTAGTTCGAGAATGTGGATCGTGTTGGGATAGTTGTGTGCGAGACTTAGTACAGATTGTAGACAAAGAAATTTGTGACATGTTGGACTTAGTTCATGTCGTTAAGGCCAAATGTTATGAATGATTGGATGAAAGACTGGAGTTATGTGAGAGATAGGAAACGATTGGACGAGTAGGCATTATGGAGAATTGTTGCGATCGGATGCGCGACGGCTTAATGCAATGCATGCGTTAGATGGCCGTCAAGAAACTTATGAGATCGAAGTTATGGTTTGGATCAAGTTATATGCGGAGATGTTTGCGAGCAAGACTCTAGGAATATGTATTAAGGTCTGACTAAGTCGAGTACGGGCTGATTGGTGCTTGAGATTTAAGTTGAGCTTATTAGTTGTCCCGATATCCTACAACTGAGCATGGCTGAAATGCATATATTGGTAGGACGCCTAAAATATGTGTATGATCCAAACTAAGTTGTATGATTCCAACGATAGTAGCACGGGATCGTGACACGATCTAGCGAGACACTTGGATTAAGTGTTGGTTTCGGTTCGAGGACGAACCTTGTTTTGAGTGCTATATTATGCAATGCTCCGCTCCGCACGGTGCATTATGATGAGTCGTTGACTCGAAAAGTTGCGTTGACCCAATAAAATATCGATATGAATCGATGTAAGAGTTACGTTGGCCAAAGGTAAGCTTTGAGTCTATTGGAATTTATGAATCGAATCGATGCAAAAGATAAGTCCCGTTTGAAGCAAGTGATGATTTTAGTTGATCTGGTGTGCAGGCTATGCCTTTATGCTGGATTACGGATCGTGACAAGGGCGCGGTAGGCCGGTAAGTCGAGTAGTTCAACGGAATGGCTAAGTCCGAGAGTTAGCAATGCGACCAAGTTATGGAAGCGAGCCGCTTCAACTCGGCGAAACGACAAGGCGTATCGACTTAAGGTGGGCGGGTTCTTGACTCTCTCTCCTTATTCCTTCACGTCTAATAAAAATATATCATTGTATGCGTAAGTAGCTATTGAGTTAGCGAGCGTGGCTCGGGCGAATTAAGGTCCCAATATGTGTCGAACACTAAGGTAGAACATTGAACATTGAACAATTGAAGCGACGTGCATCAAGTGTACGCGTCGCGGTAGGACAATGATGGTAGAACATTGAAAGATGATATTGAGATGTATATCACGTGTACGGCTCCGAGAACATTGAATACTAAGTCTAGAACATCGATTACAGCGTTAAGCGTGCCCTCGTGCACTTAAGCTACGAAAAGATTAAGTAACTACGGAACTAGGCTATGTGAATAACTTATGAAAGGAACGCGTTGAATAAAAATACGAGAAGTCTAATCCGTTAGGCATCGTGCATCAATACGGATGTGTTGGAGCATAATGCCGTCGGAACTTGAGATAGAGAGAACGGATTATGTTTACGGAGCATGAATATATTTATGGAACGTAAGATTTGGTTGGAATGATATGACTTGTATGCTATGGCGCGTATTGCATGGTCAATGGACTCGGATGGCCCGTGCACGGGTACGGCTTTCCTCGGACGGTTACGACCGGGGCACCGGGATCGTTCGGCCTAGGAGGGAATTATGTATGGTATTTATGGTGCATATCATTCAGACGGATTGCGACCATCTAGTGTTGTGATAAGCTATGATATCAGTAAGTTTGGAATCCTTCGGATATTGGGCTAGCAACCTGTATCGAAGCGATATATCATAGGCTTACACATAAGAGATGCCAAGTCCATTATGGTGCGAAACACCGTGACCTTCATATAGATAGGGCCGGTGGACTGAGATTAGATTTGGGTGCAGGCGCAGGGCATGCTACCCTTATGCATATGGCTATGTTTATGGTTGGTTGCGTGAATAGTATGATTTCTTATGTTAAGTTCTAACTATTGCAGGCTAGGCAAAGCGGGACGGAGAGGAGCACACACTATGTTTATATTCATGTTATGGCTAACTGTATCTGCCGCAGGGACACGGTATCGGACACATTTATGATAAGTTGCTATGCATGACTATTGCCATGGAACTGATCCTAAGGCTAAATAGAAAGATCACAATTTAAGATACATGTTTCACAAAGATACTTAGTATTTAGTTTTGGTGCGAGCGGGTCTTGATCAGTACGAAGCGAGGACGAAAGCACTAATTCCCCACTAGTTTACCTGCAGGTTCAGGTATGTTCGGCTCGGGACGGAGCTTGGCTTGGACGTGCCGAGGCATGGAGTCATTGGCGTTCAAGAGGAGCTACCGCATAGGCGTTCGGACTGCGATATGGAGATGTTCGGCCGAAAACTACTAGTGGCTATAAAGAGGCATAATGTATGGAACAATGTAATCCTTTGTGAGCTAGAGAGATCATGAGCGTTGTAGCCAATTGGCATATATGTTGGGCTATTCAGAGCCTTTGTAATCTTCAGTTTGTTATCAATAAAAGAGATTCTTATGTTATACCTTGTTTCCTTCCGTTGCTTATGTTATCAATTTAAGATAAACACTATATGAACCTGTTATCTCGCCTTGCATGAGCGCAACTCCAGGCTCGTGCGGCATCACGCTCCAGCGAGGACGATGAATCGGATAAAATTGAGCGAGGACGAGCGATTTCCCGGATCGGGGTGTGACAGCCACTGCACTCACCGTCGCTGCTGCTCGTCAATGTCATGCTGCTCGTCACTGTTATGCTGCTTGATGTTGCCACGCTGCTACTGATGTTGCACGCCTCCCTACGCGATCAACGTCGGAGAAGAGGGGGGGTATTGTTCGGGGCGGAGGCGGGGGGGGGGGACTCGTCGCTACCCCCCACCCCTACTCGTCCTGCGCCTGCCCACTGTCCTCGCCCTCGCCGCTCGCCCCCGCTCTCACACCCCTACTTCTACGACGAGCAGCAGCGACGACGGCAACGAGCGAGCAACGGTTGCAGCAAGCAGCAACAGTAGCGAGCGGTGGCAGTGGTTTCAACGAGCAGCAGCGATGGCATCGAGCAGCGGCGACGGCGGCAAGCAACAGCGAGATGGGGGTCAGTGCATCGGGATGGGGAAAAGGTCAACCCGACGGAGAGGAGAGGGAGGGAGAGGGGAGGGAGAAAGGAATAAGACAATATGGGAGGAATATTTTAGTCAAAAAATTGATCAAAGTAGTTGACCGTCAGTTTTAGACGATTTTCATCAAAAATGGAGGAATTCTTACATTATGGCAATTATGTGGGGTACATTTTGAATTGTGGTGAAAGTGGAAGGCAAGTAAAAAATTTTTTTAATAATATGGTAAAAGTTTAGATAAGAGCCTATTTAGTACAAAGAAAGTCGGATGAAAGTGGATATTTTTTTGTAATTCTTTTGTTTTTGGTTGAGTTCTTTTTTTTTTTTTTTGTTGTTTGACATTGAAAGTTGGAAAGTGGGTGATGGGATGGCTACCAGTTACTGTCTTCAGCAAGAAAATGCACTTTTGACATCCGAGCATTTTTTATAAAAGTGGAGATATTTGAAATTTAGAGAGAATGCAACTCATTTTTTTTTCACTTTCAACAACTATCCAAACAACGAAACTCCTTTTCCTCCACATTCATATTTTTTAATTCTACCAACCAAACAACTTTTGAAAAGTTAAAATTTATATGTACGCATTACGGACATAAATTTTGCTTTTCTACTCTCATGCAACCAAACAGTTTGATACTTAATATACAATTTTTTTTGGCTTAAAAAATTCAGCTTATATGGGTGCTTGCTCTACTGCCGCTGCCACGAACTCCTCATCTCTCTCTCTCTCTCTCTCTCTCTCTCCGTCAGTTAAATAACAATGGCGGCAGCCGAAACGCTACTAAAAACCGGCGAAATATCGGCCATGATAAAACAGGGCTACATCTCCTCTTCTTCACCTCCTCCTCCTTCCTCTCCCCCCACCTCCCACTTCCCCTCTCCTACTCCCCCTCCACCTTCCCCTCCCAGACCCACCACCACTCTCTTCCAAATGATATCACAACAGTCCCAGCCCAACCCCTCCTCCTCCTCCTCCGCCGACCACCGACGGATCCGGATCCAGGACCGCCTCCTCCGCCTCCTCCCGGCCCCTGGCTCTGACTGGGGCCCGCCCGACGTCGACCTAACCCTCGCCTCCCCGGACGGCTTCCGGGTCCGGGTCGGGGTCCACCGCCGCGTCCTCGCCGCCCGGAGCAGGTTCTTCGCCGACAAGCTCGCCAAGAGGGGCAGCTCCGTCGTGGAGATCTCCGAGTGCGACGACGTCGAGGTGTACGCGGAGGTGGTTGCGCTAATGTACTGCGGGGACCTCGGGAGGAGGCTGGCCGGGGAGGAGGTCGGGAGGGTCCTCGGGATTCTCAAGGTATTCCAAAAGTTGCTACTTTTTACGGATTTTTGAAGTTGGGATCTTGGTTTTAAATTGCTTGTGTTTTGTTTGTTGGAGTTTAGTCGGAAAAAAGACAGATTCTTTTGTTGTATTTCTTGTTTCTAGATTTAATTGTCTTTAGTAATTTTTTTATTCAATTTGGTTCCTAAATTTTATATTTTGATTTGATTTAAAGAATGTCTAAACTATATTTCGTTGATACTTTGCATAAAAATTGTTAAAAATTAAAATGGACATGTGTCTTATTTTTATGATTATTTTGTCATGACCAATCGATACGTCAGTTATAATTGATTGTAGAGCCGTCATTTTATTACTCAACAAAAGTTATTTGTTTATGTAGATTTTTTTTTCAAACACCAATATTCTTAGTCGAAAAATAAAAACATGACAAAATAACTACGAAAAATAAGACACGTAACAATTACATCGCCATTTTTATCGATCTTTATCCAAAAATACCAATGAAATTTAGTTAATGCACTCTTTAAATCAAAATGCAAAACTTAATTGCCAAACTAACCAAAAAAAGGTTTTTTATTTTTGAAGCAAACCAAAAAAAAGTTGGATCACCAAAACGGCAACCAGTACATTCCATGCACCATTTGTATAATTAACTCTTTTTTAATAGGCAGTAAATTTGGTATAAATAGACCTTTAATTGATTCTACATAAGTAGTTTTTAGTAAATTTTAATGAGTAGCATTAGTATTATTATAATCCTCATCCGAGACTTCGCATCATAATGGAATTGGTATGGAGTAGAACAATTGATAAAAGTTTCTACGACTGGCTCCATGGCGGTGCCGAATCCATAATCGCCTAGATGTGCGTCACTTGTAAACTTTATTTTATTTATTTATTTAGGGCCATTTCTGATTGCAGTTAGTTACGTCTCGTCCAGAACCCCATTTGGTGCCAAATGAGTGAGGAGCCAAACGGCTTGCCGTGAGGACGAAAGTGATCAAATGTGCCTTTCATTTTGGTGCTCAAATTGGCGTCTCTAGAACGCCATCCCAACTGCTGTCCTGGTCCTGGAAATGGGCGTTTGAGCAAATGCCCGTCCCATAGACTACATTTCGAACTATAGTGTGTATGATCAGTTTTGAGACGATCCTTTACAGTTGTACCCAACAAATCTGGAGTTTGAGAGGAGAGAGATTGCGGAAATTCTGAACATGTGCAGGATTTTAGGCTTTAGGCCAAACATTTAGAAGTTCTCTTGGAATGGTGGGTTATGTAAATAGTTTTTGTTTTTACACATTGGTCTCTGGTGTTTAACAATATTCTTGCATTCTTCCATGATGGCTGGACTGTTGAATTGGTCTTTGCAATTTTATTGAACAAATTTCTGGATTTCTATGGCAAATACAGATGGTGTAAAATGGAGAGCTTCATCTTGTTCCCACATCTCTCTTTCGTTTACAACTCCTTTTTGAGCTTAGGCCAAACACTTGGATGTTCCTTGAGATGGTACCAAGATGTCTTGGTGTAAACATCTCCAACCCCCCACTAGAGAACACTGATTAGCCAGCACTACATGGCACTAGCTCCTTTTTATGTACTTTGAGACGGTGATGTTTGCAAATGGATAGATTTAGCTTTTTTGTTTTTTTGTTTCGTTTTCTACATCGCTTGCTTTCAAACATGTCTGCTTGTAAATAATCTAACAATTTTAGACGTTGAAGACAATGCAATTATGTCCAAGAATTTCGGTTTTACGGATTGGATGGTTGGTATAAAATAGAGATCACAATTCTCGAGTAATTCTAGGTTTCTTTTTAATGGCTAATTTAATAGATATGGTAGGTCTAGGCCCGTTTTTGACTTCTCTTCCCTTCCTCTCTGCCAGGAAATATTTTCTTCTGGTATGGTGAGCTGTGTAAGTGATTAGGAATAAAGAACAAGAAAAGGAACATGCATAATGTGAATCACACAATTTGCAAATGGCTCTTGTTTCTTATACCGTATGTTGATAGTTTTAGGGTGTTTCTGGGGAGTTTTGTAATTTGAGGATGATGTGTGTGGGGATTGGATAGGTTAAGATGTAGTAGAAATGGTGGTTCCTTATCTTACCTCTCTCTCTCTCTCAATTTGAACTCAACTTCAGGATTAGGCCGAGTTCTTTTAGAATGATGAGCTTTGTGAATTGGATGTGTAAAGATTACAAAAGGGCAAAAGCAAGAATTATCTGAAAGAAATGTTGACCTTACTCTTGGTGTTTTGAGTTGTAACTATGGGAGAGATGAAGCTAGGAAGCATTGTGAAGGGAGCCGTCATACTCGTTTCAAAATAAAACTTTAACTACTTTGCATCTTGGTGTAAATATATGCTCTTCTATGTGGTTTTATTTAATGAGTTGAAGGAGGTAAAATATGCAGACAAGGAAACTTGTAAATGAAATGTTCTGATGCTTTAACTTTCATTTCCATCTGCCTTGTATTCTTCTTTGCATTTACATCCAGCATGCAGGATTATCACTTATTAAAATTAAAGGACACATTAAATTTAATGAATTAATGCAGGTATCTGCTGCGATTATGTTTGATGCTGGAGTATCAGCATGCTTGGAGTATTTGGAAGCGGTTCCCTGGTCCGAAGATGAGGAAGAGGAGGTAAAATCTGTCCTAGAGCAGTTTAAGCTTCGCGAGCCTGTGACAGAAGTCTTACAGAGAGTGTTGATAGAACCATCTACTTCCTCAAGGGCAGATGCCATCTTTTTGCAACTTCTATCAGGAATCTTACAAGCCAAAGACGAGAAAGCCCGAAGGAATATGAAAGCACTAATATTTGGATTGCTAAGTGTTGACACTTCTCACAACAATGACAATGTTGACAGGCTCGAAGTCTCTAGAGAAACCCTTTATCATCTCTGCCATAAATGCCTGAGCTCTCTCCATCTTTGCTTGTCCGAGGCTGCCACTATGGATGATGGTCAACGGAGCAAGGGAGATTTAGTTGGTGAGATAGCTAGGGAATCAGACAATTTAAAGTGGCTTGTCGAGATTCTCATAAACAAAGAAATGAGTGATGAGTTTGTTATGCTGTGGGCTGATCAAACGGAGCTTGCAAACCTTCACTCCAAGATTCCATGCATGTATCGGTTCAAGATCAGCGAAATCACTGCTGAGTTATGCATTGCAGTTGGAAAGGGACAGATATTGGTAGCAAAGGATGCAAGGTTTTCCTTTTTGAGGACTTGGTTAGAAGCTCTTTACGATGACTTTGGTTGGATGAAGAGAACATCTAGGACTTTTGATAAGAAGACGTTGGAGGAAGGATTGTGCAAAACTATTCTTACTTTGTCAATGGCGCAGCAACAGAATATCTTGTTGAGGTGGTTCGATCAGTTCTTGAAGAAAGGAGATGATTGTCCCAATATCCAGAGAGCATTCGAGGTTTGGTGGAGAAGAGCCTTCATTAGAAGGTATGAAGGAGATCGTGATCAGGCTCAGTTGCAGATTGCTGTTTGTGAATACCCCACGTGAAGTTTGTTGTCTCTTGGTACCCCAAACAACTTTGTGCACATTTGTAGATGGCCTCACTGTAGGTAATGTACATTTTGTTATTCCCTCTTTGAACGGGCTGAGTTTTTTCTTTCTGCTCTACTGTTTAAGCTGCAAAATCGTTCTTTTCGAATCTGTTGTATCGTTGATGCTATAATCAAATAAGGACAACTAAGAAGATGCATTCTGAGTGAAAGAATTTGTGCGTAACTGAGCTTTCCGATTATATTTTGACATTTTCTAGTCTTGATGACTACCAATTGTATTGTAATATTTTTTTTTTGTTGTCTTATCCCTTTAGCTCAGTCATCACCTTTTTAATTGATATTGTCTTCAATTTTGTGTTAAATCTAAGAAAATGATATATAAAAGACTACTCCTTTCTAAATTTAACCAATCAAGAGTAAACAAGTTTCCGAATAAAATAGAGCATCTACTTGTTTAATTAAAAAAAATTTTAAAAATAATAATAATAAAAAAATTCATTGATTATGGCTACATGTCTTGCCAATCTCCAAACACGCTACCCAAAATGTATACTGTTTGCCTCATAAACAGATATATTAATAATAATAGAAATTTAGTAGAATACTTGACTTGTTTATTATTGTGGTAAAGTTACACATACATAGGAGAGGCTAATTCCTCTTCCTATTATTCTGCTCGATGTAGGACTAAAAGTCTATTAATGCTGTCAACACTCTTCCTCAAGATGGGCGATAGATATCAATCATCCCATCTTGTTACATAGTTTAGAAAGACTTAATGAATTAAGACCCTTAGTAAGACAATCTGCGACTTGTTCTTCTGAGCGAACATGATCGAGCTTTAGTATCCATTTCTCTAGCTTCTCTTTGATGAAGAATCGATCGATCTCGATGTGCTTCGTCCTGTCATGCTGAACTGGATTGCTATACTCAGTGCTGCTTGATTGTCACTCAGAAGACGCAATGGTGTTTCCTGGTCCAGCTTCAACTCTGTCAGCAGTGTTTTTACCCACAACAACTCTGATACTCCCAGAGCCATAGCTCTATATTCTACTTCAGCGGTCGATCGAGCTACCACAGACTGTTTCTTGCTTCTCCATGAGACTAGGTTTTTCCCCCACAAAGACACAGTACCCTGAGGTAGACTTTCTGTTATCCATGCAACTTGTCCAATCTGCATCACAGTATCCCTCAACACTAAGGTGTCCATTGTTCTTGAACTATATCCCTCTTCCAGGGGTCCTCTTCAGATATCTCATAATATTAAAAACTGCATCTATGTGGCCCTTCCTTGGATCATGCATGTAGCGACTCACTACATTCGCAGAAAATGAGATATCAGGACGAGTGTGGCCCAAATAAATCAATCTGCCTACAAGTCTCTGATATCTCTCACGATCAACCGGCTCTCCTGCATCTGTCCCCAACTTATCTTTCTGATCGATTGGAGTGACTGCCGGACGACAACTCAGCATACCAGTTTCTGTGAGTAGGTCTAGTACATACTTCCTCTAAGAGAGGACGATTCCATCTTTTCCTTGAGCTAGCTCGATCCCTAGAAAATACCTCATAATTCTCAAGTCCTTTACTTCAAATTCCTTGGCAAGTTTCGACTTCAGCTGGGTAATTTCCTCCTCCTCATCACCTGTGATCACTATATCATCTACATTGTTCTAAAAATCGGCCTAGGCGCTATGCGGCCGCCGGCCGCACCGAAAAGGTCCTAGTCGGCCAGCCTAGGCGCCCCTAGGCGGGCCTAGGCGTCCGCCTATTGTAAAATTTCAAAAAAAAAAGAAAAAAAAACTTATCGGAGGAGGCGGTGGTCGTGGTGGTGGAGCCGGTGGTGGTTGTGGTGGTGGAGACGGTGATGTGGTGGAGGCGGTGGTGGTGTAGCCGGTGGTGATGTGAAGGCGGTGGCGGTGGTGATGTGGAGGTGGTGGTGGTGGAGAGAGGGAGGAGAGGAGAGAGAGAGGAGAGAGGGAGGAGAGAAGAGGAGAGAGAGAGGAGAGAGGGAGGAGAGGAGAGAGAGAGACCGCAGGGAGAGGGAAAGGAAAAGGAAAAAGGGGGAAAGGGAAAGGAAAAGGAAAAGGAAAAGCAAATGAAAATGAAGGAAAGGGAAAGGGAAAGGGAAAGGAAAAGGAAAGAAAGAAAGGAAAAAAAAACGTACACAGCCCACTCGAACTGGGGACCTCCCATTCCCAATCCACAAATTTAAACACAGCAGGCTAACCAACATGTCAAACTATGAACTCTTGTTCACTTTTGACATATACATATATATGTTATATACATACATATACATATAAAAAAATCAGTTCGGCGCCTAGGCGCTAGGCGGACCCTTAGCGCACCGTCTCCGCGTAGCGAAATTTATAACATTGATCATCTACGTATACTGCAAGTATGGTGACGTAGCCTCTCGCATGTCGAAAGAAGACTGTGTGATCTGCATTGGTCTGGTTGTACCCTATGCCTGTGACAGCTTTCCTGAATCTTTTAAACCATGTCCGAGGAGATTGCTCGAGTCCATACAGTGATTTCTTCAGCTTGCACACCTTTCCTGTTGACTGCTTCGTGCAAAACCCAGGGGGCGTCTCCATGTATACTTCCTCCTGTAGATCTTCATAAAGAAAGATATTTTTCACATCTAATTGATGAAGTTGACACCCATGGTTTGCTGCAAAAGAGAACATGGTTCTCACAGTGCTCATCTGTTCTACAGGAACAAATGTCTCATCATAGTCGATGCCATAGGACTGAGTGAATCCCTTTGCAACCAATCTTGCCTTGTATCACTCCACCTTTCCTTCTGGCGTCTACTTTACTGTGAAGACCCATTTGCATCCAACTGCTCTCTTTCCTTCAGGTAATGGAACAAGTTTCCATGTTCCATTTCTTTCAAGTGTCCAAAGTTTCTCAAACATTGCAGCTTTCCACCTCGGATCTTCCTTCGCTTTTTACCAACACTTAGGCAAAAAGGTGGTGTCTAACGATGCAATGAATGCTCCATAAATAGGGGATAGATTATAGTAGGATAAAAAATAGCCAATGTCATGTTTATAATCATAACGAATAAGAGATCTTCTCGCATTACTACGAGAAGATCTTCGTAAGGAAATATGAGATAGTGGAGAAAAGATCATATCATCCGAATCAGAGGGATCCGGTGCGGGAGGTGCATCTTCAGGAATTGGGGCAGGGTTAAGCGAGGGATATGGCACAGTAGGAGCAATAGGTACAATAGTGGACTGTTGCTTTCTTCTTGTGTAGACTTGGAGCTCTGTAGATGTAGATTGTTCTGTAGTCTGTTTCTTCCCATGTACTGGAGCATCACTTCATTCCTCCTGATTGTGTGCACCCTCATCACTTTTCTCACCCTCGCTATCTCCCCTTGCTCCCTTGGACCAACTTCCATCATTGGGCATGGAACTAACCCGACAATCACGCTTGGGACCATCTTCCCTTCACTCCTAACACCTCATGTGTTAGATGTGTCACCAAATATGGAGCCTTCACCTTGTGGTAGTATGATTCTATCTCTCTGAATGTAACATCCATGCTCACAAAGAGCCTTCGCTCTATAGAACTCTAGCAAGAATATTCTTTCTGAGTCCCTAAGTAGCCAACGAAGACACACTTCACTGTCCGAGGGTCCAACTTTTCGACTGCAGTCCTATTATCCTTCATAAAGCACACACATCCAAATACCTTTGGGGGAACAATGTACTAAATCTCACCTGTAAGCATCTCAAACGGTTTCTTTCATCCTAACACCTGAGAGGACATCCTGTTGATGAGATATGTAGTAGTCAACACAGCATACCCCCACAAGTGTTTCGGAACATTCATAGAAAACATCATTGACCGTGCCATTTCTAACAAGTGCCTGTTCTTCCGCTCCATCACGCCATTTTGTACTGGTGTATAGGCACATGAAGTCTGATGATGTATCACATTGGCTGATAAGTACTCTTCAGTAGCCTTGTTGGTGTATTCTGTCCCGTTGTCAGACCTCAAAATCTTCACTTTAGCACCGAACTGTGTTGTAATCCTGCGATGAAAATCTTAAAAGCATGCAAAGACATTACTCTTACTCTTCATTAGGTATACCCAGGTAACACGAGTGTGACAATCAATAAAGATGACAAACTACTTAAAACCATTAACAGCAGTTGTAGGACGAGGTCCCTACACATCAGAGTGTATCATATCAAAAGCAGCTAAACTTTTATTTTCAGAACTCACATAAAAGCTTATGGTATGTTTTCCGAGTTCACAAGCATCACAAACCAACTTTTGCTTATTAGCCTTTTGATACATAGAGGGAAACATCCGACTCAGGAGACTGAATGAAGAGTGTCCCATGCGCTGATGTTGGGGTAATAATTCTGCCTCCATAGTACTTCGCGGCTCCTCCAGTTGTGCTTCATCCACCAGTGCTGTATCCAGCCCACTCCTGTCCAAGTACCATAGCGCTTTATGCAAAGTGCCAGACCCCAACTGCCTTTCCGTTCCTTCTCCTGAAAAATCATCTTCGGAACAATGGCACTAATGTACAATAGATTAACAAAAAAAGATGGAGCATACAAGACATCAATAAGAGTCACAGAAGGGGTGAATTCAACTTTGTCTTTACCCACAATGGGTCTAGCAGTACTATCAGCAGTCTGAATGCTTTCAGGCTTCGCAGGTGAGTGTAATCTTGGACACTCGTGACATGGCATGATGCCCCGGAGTTAATTATCCAATTTAGACTTTCTGGTTTGTGGGTAGATGCAAGGGCATGGACAGGTATACCTGTGCTTATATGGGCATAGTAGGTGATGTTACCCCGGAGGTGGTAGGAGTCGATGTCTCAGCGGTGTTGGCTAGACTGTCGCTGGTTCCAAGCTTCAAGTTCCTCCACATTTCTAGCATTTTTCTCTCACTAGGGTTCATATCGGATGACTGACTCTCATTTTCCCCTTTTGCCTGGTTTGCGTTGTGCCCTCCAGAATAATTACCTCTGCTATCGGCATAGCCTCCTCTGTCACCCCTACGCCCTCCACGACTGCGTCCACGGCTACTGGACTGGCCTCTCATAGGCTTCGTACAGAATCTGATGAAGTGTCCTGGGTCTCCGCAGTTGTAGCACCCTTTCCCTCCTGAAGGATTTGGGTTAAAAACTGCTAAAGATGATTTCTCCCCCGGAGAGCTAGTGGTGCTAAGCATCAACTTCAACCGTGCTTCTTCTTGTGCCATAGCAACAATGGCCTCCTTTAGTGATGACAGTCCGAGTTGTGCGAGTAGCACATTCCTCCTTTGCTCGAATGCTGGGTTGAGCCCCTTCAGGAACTTTATTATCCTCTGCCGCGTGATATACTCCATGAACTTCTGATAATGTTTCGCAAATGCCGGTTTCACTTGCTCATCTTCCACACCAATGGGATCATAGTGTTCGATATCTGACCAATACTTCTTCAGCTAAGCCGCCAACTCAGAGATGGTGTGATCTTCTTGGACCGCCTTATCAAGTTCATCCTGTAGTTGGAAGCCCTCATAGGGTTGCCCGTCTCTGAGTACATGTCTCTCAGCGTCATCCAAATGTCACCAGCGCCCTCCATTGTTTTCACGTTGCCCGACACTTGGTCGGTCAAGGAGGCTGTCAACCATCCAGCTACAACATTGTTGACGATTTTTCATACCGCACTCCCGTGAGGAGTGATCTTCAGGTGCCTTGGTTTGGTCATTTACATAGCGCACCAAGTCTCTTGCCTTCAGAGTCCGCATCGCCTGACTCGACCACTTCAAGTAGTTGGAAGTACCCTCCAACTTTACTTTCAGTTTCTTTAACTTTGCCATTTTGTATGGTGAATGATCCACATCTGTGTGTGCAGGACGAAAACTAGTCTCAGTCAGCTTTCTGGAGAAGAGATCGTCCACCAAAGCCTTCATCTCTTTGGCCGTCAGCTTGCCGTAAATCGTCTACATCATCTTCGTCTTCTCCTCTTATATTAGCAAGGCGATGGTAGATCTAGTCCGTCTACACTTTGGTCACCGTCCTCTCAACGTCTATTGTTCCTCCTTCAGCGGCAGCGACATCCTCGAGCGCCGCTGCTCATGTCCCGTGGATGGTTACGACCGAAGAAGAGGACGGGGGGCCGGCTTTGGCGACGACGGAGGGGGCGGAGGTCGGCGCAGAGGGGGGGCTGGCCGGAGAGGAGGTGGGAGCGGCTGAGGAGAAGGGGGGCGGCCGCTGGCGGCGGAGGGGAGGCTGCTGCCGGCGGAGGGGAGGCTGCTGCCGGCGGCGGAAGGAGGGGTCGACGGGGAGAAGGGGAAGGGGGGCGGAAGGAGAGGGGGTCGGCGGGGAGAAGGGGAAGGGGGGCGGAAGGAGAGGGGGTCGGCGGGGAGAAGGGGAAGAGGGGCGGAAGGAGGGGGGGGGGGGGGGGGGGGGGGCGGGGGGGGGTGTTCCGCAGAAGGAGGGGTTAGGGTTTGATGGAGAATGATGCCGGTTAGGGTTAGGATTTTGTGGAGGCTCTGATACCAAATAGAAATTTAGTAGAATACTTGATTTGTTTATTATTGTGGTGAAGCTAGACATATATAGGAGAGGCTAATCCCTCTCCATATTATTCTACTCGATGTGGGGCTAAAAGTCCATTAATGCTCTCAACAGTAATTATAAATATTTTGCTGATATAGTAGAACTCATGTTATAAAAACGACGGAGCCATTAGTATATTGGAACCTACAATTTCTTAAAAGAAGGTTACATAGTGATATAAGAACCAAGGATTAGAGAAGGAACAATGGACCATTATTATATATAGTGTTCCTTTAGACTCCTTTATTTGTTGTCTATGGATTATGGGATAACTTTTATATTTTCCCGTGCTCTGATACATATCCTACCATGTATTCATTCGGAAGTAGCATAATAATCTAGGAAGCAGGGACACTCCTAAACCTCTGGACAAGACACGGGTATACTAAATATATATATTGGTATCAATTTGGCATTTTATAACAATATTTACTGATCTATTGTGGCTGAAATTCTGACAAAATTGGCCTTCATATGTATCTGATTTATCATCCACTAAGAGTTGGATAGACAAATTTTGGAAGTTTTACATATCATGTGGCTAAGAGCGAAGAAATGTTGTGATGTAAGTTCGTGGACTCAAACTTGCCAATGTAATTGACATTTCTCAATGTTGTGATTTGCTATCGTCACCTATGGGGTGAAGACTGAGATGTACTTTTTTTTAGGTAAGGCATAGTTCCCATCCTCGGCTACTAGCATCAAGACCTCCCATTTGATTTACTTTTTCTCCGAACTGCACATACAACCCATCTTCCTGACATAAATAATTGATACGTACTCGATTCATCAAGAGTTTAGTTCTTTTTAGCTTAGTGAGTAGCAAATAAGAACATGGAAATGATGAATATTTTGATGGGTTAGAGGCAACATAAGTTTAAAACAAATCACATGTGTCCTTATAGAATACAAGTGAAGTAACTTTGTTTCGCTATGTATTCTGACACCTGCTCAGTTTGTTGCAACCATAGGCTATATTTATTGACACCACTTATATTCATCTTATATGTATCATCTTAGTCTGCATAATATCACATATTTTGGATTTGCACTGTTTTTGTTTTAGTTGGGTTGGGGTGTTCGTACTTGTCTATTGTGATGTTCTACTGATGACCAGATTGGCGATAAGAGTAACATAAAGGCTTCATTTATGTGAACTATTACTGCTCATTAGTCTCCTTCTTGATTGACCATGAAGTCGAGACTTGGGAGACCATAGTACTCATTGCTTCGGGGACCAAAACCTGCAATTGGTCCCAATGCTGGTACCATTCACAGAGTTAAGATGACCATTGTCAGTTGTGATCGAACTCTGATAGTAGATTGTTTAGGTTTGCACTGCTGAGATCTTCATGAGGTTCATTAAGGCTGTGTGTGTTTGGTAGAAAGGATGTAGGGGTGAGCATCGGTTCGGTTCGGTTCAAACCGAACCGAATATGTGAAAACCGAAATAACCGTAAATCGTATTTCTCAAAACCGAAAACCGAACCGTTTTTATAAAAACCGAACAGAACCGAACCGAATTAATTTGGTTCGGTTTTCGGTCCGTTCGGTTTCATGGGCCAATGTGCATGGCCTTCAAGTTTTTAGCAAAATGAGCCTATTTAAATAACAAATTTTTAAAAAATATATGACATTATTGTATTTATGAATTGTTATATTACATAGAGTGAAAGGTATTAGTATATATAGATTGATGGTAGATAGAGAGAGTGCTCAAAGAAGCACCGACATAGAATAGGAAAAGAGAGTGCGCTCAGTTAGGGGTTAATAAATATTAGTATATGTATATTGTGGATAGTTTAATAAATTACTAAATCTAAATCGATTTTCGGTTCGGTTCGGTTTTTCCGATGAAGAACCGAAAACCGAACCGATATTTCAAATTTTCAAAATTTTAAACCGTAAACCGAACCGATAACCGAAAAACCGAACCGTTTGTCATATTTCGGTTCGGTTTTCGGTTTTCAACCGTTATATGCTCACCCCTAAAAGGATGGAAAAGTGAAAGGAAGAAAAAAGATAAGGATACATTTTCCTTCAATATGGAAAGGAAATATCATTTCCTTCCTTTGTGTTTGATAGCAAGGATGGAAAAGATAAAGATGTATTTTCCTTTGTTTGATATGAAAGAAAAAGTGGAAGGAAAAAAAGTAAAAAAATAGGGCTTACCAATTCTACCCTCAACTAAAAATACTTATTTACCATTTGACTTCATAAATAATTTTTAAATAATACATTCATATGGGATATAATTGTTAATTAATACAAACCTCTACTTTTCCTCCCACTTTTGAAAGTGGAGGATTGATTTCTTAGGTTATGAGGGAAAAGTAATCCCTCCACTTTTTTTTCCTTCCTATTTTTCTTTCATACCAAACAAGAGAAAATAAATATTTTCCTTTACTTTTTCCTCCTCTAATTTTTTTCCTTCTACTTTTTCCTCCTACCAAACACACCCTAAAGTAGCTACCAATTCATATTTATATTGCTAGTACTTCGAAAGCTGCTCCCCTTGATGAGTGAAATAAATGATGTCTCCTCTACTTGCAAACAATGTAACTGACTGGCGTGATGCAGTTAACCGTGTTCCAAATTAAGAAATAGTATACTTTTATTTTTCCTGTTAAACAGTAGGTTTTATTGTTTCTTGGTTTCCATTGTATATTCTCTGATAAGAAAAAGGCGAGTTCGACTGCTCCATTAACTTGTTATTGCTGTTGGGCGCGTGTGAAAGTATTTGTCCACACACTTGATCAAAATCAACTTTCACGGACTTTCTCTTAGATTTTTTGTGGACGAGAACCCCGAATCTCCACTTTGTGCTGTGCTTTGTGCCTCCACCCTCATCCCATATATATAGGATGAGAAAATCATATACTAGTCATAATAGGATTTCCTAAATAGGAATCCCGTTATCCTAAAATATTCCATCAACATCTTATTTTAGACCATAATAGGATTTCCTAAAACGAGAATCCTATTATATCTAAAACAGTACAACACCAATTATGGACATCTAAATCTAATCAAATCAAATATTTAACTAAATTTGGATTCCACAAATATGTTGTTACCAACTTCAGTCTGGACTCCAACAATCTCTCCCTTAAGTCCGATGAGAGGGTATTAACCACATGGGTTCTCAACTGGACTCCATGCCTATCATCCCACGATAGAATACCTGCTCCCCCATGCCACTGATCTCCGATCATCCGAGTTGCTTTGCATCTTCCTTCGTCTTCAGCTCCTCGATCGTCACGTCGACGCTAGCTGCTATGCGTAGCACCTCCTGCACCACTGGGATCCTGCCGAAATCAATGACACGACCAAGACGAAAGTTCCTGACGATCAGCCTCATCGTAAGTCTCGGTTGTCTGTCCCCGACTTCCGTCTTCCACTGGAACGTGCTACCGTTCCATTGAGCTTCTTCACCCTTGGCTGGCCCAACCAAGCGGACGGTGCGGTTCTCCCTAGATTCGAACTCTTGAACTTGTCCACCTTCGTGTCCGAACTTGAAGCTCCTCTATACACATGCGTACTCGAGCAGAACATCACCCACTATGCATGTCGTCGATGACCCACAGCTCCCCCTGACCTGTGTGAATGATGATGCGCCCGCCTCAGATTGAGTTTGTTGTAAATCTTGATCTCCTCATGTCACGACCCGTACCCTGTTTAGGGGCATGAGCACGTGGGTACGTCCAGCCTACACCGCAGTGTCGGCGGTAGAATGCTGTATAGGTCGTTTATAAAATCTAACATTAACAATATATATAAACATGTCATCTCCGCACGGAGGAATATATATAACTCAATCACATGACATCTAGGGAAGATAAGCACGATGTGATAAAGATATGATGGAAATAGAAAAAAAGCTGGAAATAGATGCAAGTCACAGAGTCACAACCAGAAGTTCAGAGTTTAAAACATTACACAATCCCAAAAATATATATACTACAACCCAAAATAATAAGCTGGAACGTAGTTCAGTCAAACCTAACTAGTCTAGGTCAGAGCAGACGGTGAGTCCTCAATGGGCACCGGTCCTACAGGAATGTCCAGGTCGTACTCTCCATCTATGCCATACCCATAATAGGTCGAGCAGTCCGCCTCTAAATCCTCTGTAAACATCAACGGGGTTATCCGGTCAGGATAATGAGCAAGTACAAACACCAACAGCAGTTCCATTGAATTGACAAATGCTATAAGAGACAATTATAATGGAATACAAGATAAAATATCAAGACTGAAATATAAACATGATATATAGAACAAGATATCATGTCAGGGTGTAACGTACATGAAAGTAGAACAATACAGAAATATCTGATGTACAATGTAAATATAAACAATGCCTTGAGTATTAGAGCGTTATGTGATCGACTTGGGTCAAGATCATGCTGTTCTATTTGACCGACTATGCACAAGTAGTATAGAAGATCAGGCCAGCCAAATGAAAAGTTATGCACAAGTACTATCAGGTCAGGCTACACCCTACGTGTGGTGAGGGTGGAGCTATGCACAAGTAGTAACAAGTGGGGGTATTGATCACATAACCTGTAATAACTCTCCATCTTCGAGTAGTATAATGGATCCAACCATGACACGTCATGACACGAGATTTAAAGAGCAGGGGGCCAGCCCACTCCCAAATCGGTGTCTATATATGTACATGAAATAAGATCGAACAATGTACTCATATACCAGGTAAACCAGGAATAACATATATGACAAGATCCAACGTATACTAGTCCGTGTATCCTCGTGTCGAGAATCAAGTAAAATACTACAACTGAATCGGATATAGTAGATATCAAAGCAATGAAAACTATCAGAGAATGTACTCGCCTGCAGTCCTGAGCAGTCAATAGGAATCGAGACTCAGAGGATAGTCACAGACCTAAATATGAGATATACAAGAGTTAATTAGAGTTTAATAGTGTTTGGCATGATTTCTAGTATATGATATGCAAATCTAAGTCAAGCTCAGTCAAACTAAGTCAAACTAGGTCACACAAAGTCAAACTAGATCAAAGGTTGACTTACAGTTGACTTTTGGTCAACTGGTCAATTTCTAGTCAAATCTAAGTCAAACTAGGCTAATGGTTGACTCATAGTTGACTTTTGGTCAACTGGTCAACTCTGGTCAAGCTCTAGTCAATTCTAGGTCCAATATTGACTTTTAGTTGACTTTGAGTCAAAACAGTCAACTATGGTCAAACGGGGTCAACTCTAGCCTAGGTATCCTATTCCTAGCATTTACCTACCAAGATATCACATATCTTGGTCCTATTGGTATCCCGATACCAATATCTTGGTTTAGCACAATTACCTTTGCCTAAGGTAAACCCTTACCTAGGCATCCAACAACCATCCTAGACTAATAGCTAACTCATGCTAGTTATCTATGACAAGGTAAACTAATACCTTACCCTACCATGGTATCCCAATACCTTACCCCATGACAAGGTAATCCTCATTACCTTGCCTATACCAAGGTAAATCACATTTACCTTAAGATACTAGCTAGTATCCTAATATACGCATTGGTATCTTAAGATACGACTCTTGGTATCCTAAGATACCATGACACTAACTTATCTAACCATTACCTACCCTTAGACTCTAAGTTTACCCAATACCTTGAGGGTATCACAATATCTTACCCTATACTAAAGTAAACCTCATTACCATGTAGGTGAAAGGTAAACTAGAGATATCCTAAGGTACTAACATTGGTATCTAAGATACCAAGATACTAACTCAAAACTAACCAATCTAGCATACCTTAACAAATTCTAACATCTAAATTACATATCTAACATACAACGTACTATCTAACATAACCTCTAACATGTCACTAACACTAACTCTCTAACACTACCAACAAACTAGTACACACACACACACACACACACACACACACACACACACACACACACACACACACACACACAACTATATATAAATAAATACCCACACACACAAATATATATATACATACTCACTCATATATATATATATATATATATATATATATATATATATATATATATATATATATATATATATATATATATATTGTCACGCCCCAGAACCAGAATACTGGAGAGCGGGGGCAGACATAGCCAGCTACGTATATGAAATGGATCCCATCTCGCTATACGGTCACGGCTGTCTAGATATATGAGGGTTTAACTACAAGCCAGCAGTCTCTTAAGGTCATGAACAAGCCTATTGCCTCAATCACAAGCAAGTAAGTAAGTGTTACAAGATGTATGATCATTAAATATACAATAGTAAGGCGTCCCAAACATTACATATTCAGCTGATCATGAAGCTAGTCATTACAAAATGTCAGGACTAGCAAGAGTTTAGTCATACATGATCAACCCTAGGATCCGTCAATCATGTTACAGCCCGTAGGCAGACAGTAAGTAAAAGTGCAATCGAGCTAAACAGGTGCTCGTCGGCTAAACGCCTCAAAAGAATATTTTTACAATAGAGTGGGAGAGCCAAAAATAACCCACTTGTAGCCAGGGTTCCGTCTAGTGGCCACCATCTGGCTGGAAGGTCGGTAGATCCTCTGGAGCTGCTCCGAAATCTGGCCACACAAAACCAGCTGGATCAGACCCCAGAAAGAGCAAATGCCACAAAGGAAGCTTCACTTAGGAACTAAAACCAGCAATCAGCATAAGAGTATAAATAAAGTAAGAACTGGAAATAAAGAAAATACATTAGGATGATATACGACGAGATAACCATGGAACTATTCAGATAACCAGGTTACAACTCGTAAACCAAACAAGGACCGGGGTTGTAACCCTTCGTCTGAACAGAACTTGGAATTCTCACCATTTATCGGTAAAATAAATACAAGCATTCTGGTCATGCAGTAATTTGGTCAGGACAAGACTAGACTGGTTAGACTCCATCCAATCATTTCACGGCCAAGCAAGAATTACGGCTTGATACTTTAACTAACTAGGGTTATCACAGGCCTAATTACTAACAAGATGCAGTGAGATTATTCCACAGCCACAAGCCCTGCAGTCCATCCAGGTTACCCGGGTTGAAAGATTTAGAGTTGAATTCAGGTGGGTACATCGTCCAGGAAACGAATGTACCCTTAGATAGCTTGAAGGGTGCAACACATGACAGTGTGCTGGAAATGTGCCCTACTCGACGGCAGGCTACAGGTCCCAAGGCGTGCCCAGGTAACGGGATTGCCTGTAGCTGGAAGATCTCTTTATGACTAGTGTGTTATTCTAGTTATTAGTCTTAGTCCGTTTTAGTAGGTACTCCTGACTGTGGTACTCAGGAGTCCCCTCCTAGACATCATGCACGACAGGACGGGATTATTTGTACAAGCACAATCGCCCACGGTATCCAGGTAATTTATACAGGTCATGTCATATCGGGTAGCCGTCGCAACAGCTGCTCAAGATATATCATGTCAGGTTTTCATGTCAAGTGTACTTTGTCAGGAGTGCGCCACGGCGGGCCACTATCATGTCATGTTAGTCATGTCAGGAGTGCACCGCTATGGGTCACTGTCATGTCAGGCTCAATTATCATGTCCAAACATATCAAGTAAATTCGTGATTATCAAGTTCATAACAAAAGGCGTAAGGATATAAAATGGACGTAAAATATCTATTAAAATATCAATACACAGGGCTATAGGAGAGCCATGCAGCTAAGACATATGCGGCCAGGAATGATCTCATGCGGCTGGAAGAGAACAGCCCATGCGGCTGAATAGGGTCAGGCGCATGCGGCTAGCGGGAGAAAAAGCTTATGCGGTCAAAGGGGGGGTATCAGTCATATGCGGCTCGCGAGTGTAGTATCATGCGGCTGGGAGTGAAGGGTGCATATGCGGCTAAGTATGGACTCAGCCTCATGCGGCCAAGGGTGCTGATGCATATGCGGCTTGGTAGAAGCCCATGCGGCTAGGTCAACGTGGCTGCTTATGCGGCTGGGAGCAAGGCCTTATGCGGCCAGACCGGTTATACGCCTATGTGGCCAGGATATGAAGGGGGTGCATGCGGCTCGGTTAGGAGCTCATACGGCCAGGTCAGTTCAAGGGCTCATGCGGCTAGTAAGGAGTACAAGTTCATGCGGCTAATAGAGGCAAGGGCGCATATGCGGCTAAGTGGGGAAAAGTCCATGCGGCTGGGAGAACACTTGCCGCATGAAATGTTCATGCGGTCAAGTCAAGACAATAGTGCATGCGGTTGGAACTGACTTGCCGCATGAATGTCCATGTGGTCAAGTGCTACCATGCGGCTCGGGACTGTGCTTCTTCTCCAAATTTTCGAGAAGAAGTACACCATAAGCCATGGCTTCCAAGCTGCATAACTCTATCATCCGGGGCCCAAATCCGAACTTCCATAGGTCAAAATGGGGTAGAACGAGATTCTCTACAACATAGAACCCTCAAAACTCAGAAATAACAGGATTAAGTAGATCAAAACCCAAGAAATCCGAAAATAAAGTAAACTTAGATCTAGAAGAATCTAGCCATGGAAAGTGAAAATGTCAAGTTCTAAAGTAAGTTAAAATGCTGTAAGGAAGAGAATGAAGCAATAAAATTAGAGTTCCTCCATGAAGCAAGTTGCACTTGCCTAGACCTCTCTCTCCCTCTCTCTGGTAGGTAAGGAAGTAATGGTGGAGAAGATGAGTAATGAAGAGAGAGAAAGAAGAATGGTAATAAATACCAAAGGTGGTGGTAGGTTGGGGGTTCATCCATGGTTCATGATGAACCAAAAACAATCCCAACCGAACCAAGCCAACCCCGAGCCAAGAATAAACCGAGCCAAGAAGGAAAAGCTAAGCCAGTAATTAAGCAATACAAGATAAAATACGTATACGTATTCCAAATACGTAATACGAACCACAGGCATTACAACTCTACCCACCTTAAAAGAATTCCGTCCTCGGAATTTAATCAAGAGGCTAGAGGGGCAATGACAAGCTATACTAATAACAAGCAAGCTATACTAAGCAATCAATCAATCATGCAAGCAAGGAATCGAAGGCATGAGGCATAAGAAGGACATTATACCTCACGAGTCAAACAAGTCGGGATATCGCGATCGGATATCATCCTCGCGCTCCCACGTTGACTCACCCAAAGAGTGATGATCCCAAGCAACTCGGACTAACTTGATAGTCTTATTCTTGAGGATCTTCTCTCTCCGGTCCAATATAGACACGGGCCTCTCCTCATACGAAAGGTTGGTACCAACAACCAATTCCGAACGATCCAGGATGTGGCTCGGGTCTGGGATATACCGTCGTAATTGGGATACATGGAACACGTCATGTACCTCACTTAGCGACGGTGGAAGAGCGAGACGATAGGATACATCTCCTACTCGCTCCAGAATGTCAAACGGTCCTATATACCTAGGACTAAGCTTTTCCCGCACGCCGAAACGAATGACGCCACGGTTAGGAGAAATCCTCAGGAATACATGATCGCCGACCGAAAACTCGAGAGGACGCCGATGGGAATCGGCCCAATGGCGCTGGCGATCTTGGGCAACTCGAAGATGATCCCTGACTCTTCTGATCACTTCAACTATCTGGGCAATCATTTTTGGACCGAGCATCTGCCTCTCTCCGACATCATCCCATGCTAGCGGGGATCTGTACGTCCTACCATACAGTGCCTCGAACGGTGCCATCTGGATACTGGCCTGAAAACTGTTGTTGTACGAGAATTCCACCAGGTGCAAGTGATCTTCCCATGAACCACCGAAGTCAAGTGTGCAAGACCGCAACATGTCTTCAAGAGTCTGGATCGTGCGCTCCGACTGGCCATCTGTCTGCGGGTGATATGCTGAACTGAACTGGAGATGAGTTCCCAAACTCTCTTGCAAGCTACGCCAAAAGTGCGATGTAAATCTTGAATCTCGGTCCGAGGTAATACTGACTGGCACACCGTGCAACCTGACAATCTGTCTGAGGTACATCTCTGCTAACTGAGCTGTCGACTGACCAACTCTGAACGGGAGGAAGTGAGCTACCTTCGTGAGCCGATCAACTATAACCCAAATAGCATCCCGACCAGCTGGGGATCTAGGCAATCCGGTCACAAAATCCATGGTCACATGTTCCCATTTCCATTCTGGAATCGGTAAGGGCTGAAGAAGTCCAGCCGGTCTCTAATGTTCGGCTTTAACTTGTTGGCAAACCAAACATCGAGAAACAAACCGAGCTATCTCCCGCTTCATGCCATTCCACCAGAAGTGCTGACGGATATCACGGTACATCTTCGTACTGTCGGGATGGATGGAATACTGCGAACTGTGCGCTTCTGACATGATCTCATGTCTGATATCTCCACTGGGTACACAAAGATGCTTACCATGTCGAAGTGTACCATCCTCATGAATGCATAACTCTGGTCTTCGTCCTGCCTCACACTCTGCTCTCAGTCGCTGAAGCTTGGAATCTGTTGACTGCGCCATCCGGATCCTCTCGACTACAGTGGACTGAACTTGCATACTGGCCATCAAGGCTACACTGGAAGGGAGAACAACTTCAATACCCATCTCCTGAAGATCTGCTAACAGCTCTGGTTGCACTGTTAGGAAATAAACTCCTGCTCTCCTGCTCAATGCATCTGCAACAACGTTGGCCTTCCCAGGATGATACTGCAGGTTGACATCATAATCCACAAGAAGCTCCAGCCACCTTCTCTGACGCATGTTAAGATCCTTCTGGGTGAAAATACACTTCAGGCTCTTGTGGTCGGTAAAAATCTCCATCCTATCTCCATACAAATAGTGCCTCCACAACTTAAGTGCAAACACCACTGTTGCCAGATCCAAGTCATGGGTTGGGTAATTCCTCTCATGATCACGAAGTTGTCGTGACGCATAAGCTATTACCTTCCCATGCTGTACCAGAACACAACCTAATCCTCTGCCTGAAGCATCACAATACACTGAGAATCCTCCGGTTCCATCGGGAAGCGTGAGAATAGGAGCTGTCATCAAGCCTCGCTTCAACTGCTCGAAAGAACTCTGACATTCTGCTGTCCAAGCAAATTGCACTTCCTTGCGGGTCAATTGCGTCAATGGCGCTGATATCCAAGCAAAATCTGAAACAAATTGTCGGTAGTAGCCGGCCAATCCAAGAAAACTACGAACCTCTGCAACTGTGCTGGGCACTGGCCATGACTCAATAGCCATAATCTTCTGAGGATCCACTTCTACTCCTCCTCGAGTGATGATATGACCCAAGTACGAAATACGATCGAGCCAGAACTTGTATTTACTGAACTTGGCATATAACTGCTGCTCCCTAAGAATCTGAAGAACCACACGGAGATGCTGCTCATGCTCCGCCTCACTCTTGCTGTAGACCAGGATGTCATCCAAGAACACAATCACAAACTGATCCAAGTAAGGCATGAAGATGCGATTCATGAGGTCCATGAATACTGCCGGCGCATTGGTTGCTCCAAAAGGCATAACAAGGAACTCCCAATGCCCATATCTCGATCTAAAAGCTGTCTTCGGGATGTCCTGCTCTCTGACTTTGATCTGATGATATCCTGAGCGCAAGTCGATCTTCGAGAATACTGCTGCCCCTTTGAGTTGATCAAACAAGTCATCTATCCTCGGGAGAGGGTATCTGTTCTTGATTGTCACTGAGTTCAAGGTACGATAATCAATACATAACCTGGACGTACCATCCTTCTTTTTCACAAGAAGCATCGGGGCTCCCCAAGGCGATCCACTAGCACGAATGAATCCCTTGGTTCTGAGTTCTTCAATCATCTTGTACAATATCTCCAACTCTGACGGCGCCATCCTGTAGACTCTCTCTGACACTGCGGCTGTCCCGGGAATCAAGTCTATGGTGAACTCGATCTCCCGCTCCGGAGCCATACCTGGAAGTTCTTCTGGGAAAACATCTGGAAACTCCTCGACTATCCTAGGCAACTGAACTGCTGCTACTGCCATCCGCAATATCGGAGGAGATGACTCAACTTCGCCTTGGGAAAAGGAAAACTCTGGCTCGCCTGGAATGCTAAAAACAATCCTGCCAATGTGGCAGTCTATCCTAGCATACTGGTTTCTCAACCAATCCATCCCTAAGACCACATCATAATCGGCCATCGGGAACTCTATCAATCTAGCGGGGAATTCTCTACCGCTAACTACGATCCGACACGAGGAAAACACTCTATCTACTCCCACAAGTCCGTTACCAGTAAGTATACTAAGCCTTACTGATAATGACTCGGGCTCCAATCCTACCCGTGTCGCGAATCGTGCAGACATAAATGAATGTGATGCACCAGAATCAAATAAAGCTGAAGCTGCAAAGGAGTTGACGAGAATAGTACCTGCCACTACCTCTCCTGGTGCCAATCCTTCCTCTACGGTCATCACCATAGCCTGACCGTGCCCTCGGGGTGCTGGTCCCCTATGCTGAAATCCTCGCTGCCTGCTCTGACTCTGGGCTTGGACTTGTGCATACTGCTGGGGGTTCTGCTGCTGGAACACTTGGGTCTGAGGCGGCAAGGGCCTCGACAATGGATACTGCTGCTGCTGCTGGACCGGTCCTGGTCCTCTCACCGAAGAGCTAGAAAGGTTGGACGATGATGAACCACCTCTATTCGGGCAGGACCCAACCCTATGGTCTGGTGCTCCACAAGCCAGACACAATCCCTGTGCCCTGCGACATTCTGCCACTACATGGCCTGGCTTCCCACAATGAGAATATCCCACTGCGGAAGACTGCTTCTACTTCTGCTGCTGCTGCTGAGGGTACGTCGGGGTGGAATGCTGGACCGACGTTACTGAGGCCGCTCGCCTCGGAGCTCCAATAGTCAAAGCCCTGGCTGTCGGGGCTGGGGCTGAAGACTGATTCATTTGGCCGTGGGATCTCTTCCGACCTCCGACCCTATCCACAATCCTCTGGGAGGTATACTCATGCCTCCTAGCTGCTCTCAAGACCGCATCAAAAGTCTGATGCTCAAACTGCTCGAATGCTAACAAGATCTCCAGGTGAAGTCCCTGCTGGAACCGCTGGGCTCGATCATACTCGGTTGCCACCAAGGTGGGAGCAAACCGACTGAGTCTGGAAAACTCGGCCGCATATCCATCGACCGTCCTGCCTCCTTGCTTCAGATTAGTGAACCGAGTCTGTAGATCATATCGAGCTACAGCATCGAAATACTTGGTCTGGAATCTCTCTCTGAATACCGTCCAAGCAATGGGTGCCACTAATCCAACGGCCTGAGCCGCACACCAACTGCGGGCAAGATCTAACAACTGCAGGCGCATAACGGCCACCTTCTCGTTCTCTGGGGTCCTGACTGCTTCTAGAATCACCTCTGTGTCCTGAAGTCATGTATCTGCTGCGATAGCATCTTCACTACCGTCGAAGAATGGAGGGTTCAAGCGCTTGAAGCAGTTGGCCGTGCTGTTACCCTGATGACCATCCCGGGTCAAAGCATCCGTCACTGCCTGGTGCAAGGCATCTCCACGCCGGTCTTGGGAAGCTATCAAGGTCCTGACGAGTCCTACCAAAGTGCCATCATCAGGCTCGGCATGCTGAACTGGTGGCTCTTCTCCAATAGGCTCGACTATGGAGGCTACTCCGGAGTGCTGGACTTGATCTCCAGGTTGCTGCTGGTCCACAGGAGGTGCTCCGCCTTGCTGGTCGGTAGGACCACGAACAATGCCGCTGAAGAAGACGACATAGGGAACAATAAGGAAGGACCAGGACAGATCAACGATACAAGCATATGATCAGGACAAGAATCCAGGGATTCAGAAGATACGAGCAAAGATTAAGGACGAATACTGATTGAGACATCTATCGGGTAAACTCTCACATATCTTGATTTACAAGACCTGCATGGGCCACCACTTAAACTATGTCACGCCCCAGAACCAGAATACTAGAGAGCGGGGGCAGACATAGCCAGCTACATATATGAAATGGATCCCATCTCGCTATACGGTCACGACTGTCTAGATACATGAGGGTTTAACTATAAGCCAGCAGTCTCTTAAGGTCATGAACAAGCCTATTGTCTCAATCACAAGCAAGTAAGTAAGTGTTACAAGATATATGATCATTAAATGTACAATAGTAAGGCATCCCAAACATTACATATTCAGCTGATCATGAAGCTAGTCATTACAAAATGTCAGGACTAGCAAGAGTTTAGTCATACATGATCAATCCTAGGATCCGTCAATCATGTTACAGCTCGTAGGCAGACAGTAAGCAAAAGTGCAATCGAGCTAAACAGGTGCTCGTCGGCTAAACGCCTCAAAAGAATATTTTTACAATAGAGTGGGAGAGCCAAAAATAACCCACTCGTAGCCAGGGTTCCGTCTAGTGGCCACCATCTGGCTGGAAGGTCAGTAGATCCTCTGGAGCTGCTCTGAAATCTGGCCACACAAAACCAGCTGCGTCAGACCCCAGAAAGAGCAAGTGCCACAAAGGAAGCTTCACTTAGGAACTAAAACCAGCAATCAGCATAAGAGTATAAATAAAGTAAGAACTGGAAATAAAGAAAATACATCAGGATGATATACGACGAGATAACCATGGAACTATTCAGATAACCAGGTTACAACTCGTAAACCAAACAAGGACCGGGGTTGTAACCCTTCGTCTAAACAGAACTTGGAATTCTCACCATTTATCGGTAAAATAAATACAAGCATTCTGGTCATACAGTAATTTGGTCAGGGCAAGACTAGACTGGTTAGACTCCATCCAATCATTTCACGGCCAAGCAAGAATTACGGCTTGATACTTTAACTAACTAGGGTTATCACAGGCCTAATTAATAACAAGATGCAGTGAGATTATTCCACAGCCACAAGCCCTGCAGTCCATCCAGGTTACCCGGGTTGAAAGATTTAGAGTTGAATTCAGGTGGGTACATCATCCAGAAAACGAATATACCCTTAGATAGCTTGAAGGGTGCAACACATGACAGTGTGCTGGAAATGTGCCCTACTCGACGGCAGGCTACAGATCCCAAGGCGTGCCCAGGTAAGGGGATTGCCTGTAGCTGGGAGATCTCTTTATGACTAGTGTGTTATTCTAGTTATTAGTCTTAGTCCATTTTAGTAGGTACTCCTGACCGTGGTACTCAGGAGTCCCCTCCTAGACATGATGCAAGACATGACGAGATTATTTGTACAAGCACAATCGCCCACGGTATCCAGGTAATTTATACAGGTCATGTCATGTCGGGTAGCCGTCGCAACAGCTGCTCAAGATATATCATGTCATGTTAGTCATGTCAGGAGTGCACCGCTATGGGTCACTGTCATGTCAGGCTCAATTATCATGTCCAAACATATCAAGTAAATTCGTGATTATCAAGTTCATAACAAAAGGCGTAAGGATATAAAATGGACGTAAAATATCTATTAAAATATCAATACACAGGACTATAGGAGAGCCATGCGGCTAAGACATATGCGGCCAGGAATGATCTCATGTGGCTGGAAGAGAACAGCCCATGCGGCTGAATAGGGTCAGGCGCATGCGGCTAGCGGGAGAAAAGGCTTATGCGGTCAAAGGGGGGGTATCAGTCATATGCGGCTCGCGAGTATCATGCGGCTGGGAGTGAAGGGTGCATATGCGGCTAAGTATGGACTCAGCCTCATGCGGCCAAGGGTGCTGATGCATATGCGGCTTGGTAGAAGCCCATGCGGCTGGGTCAACGTAGCTGCTTATGCGGCTGGGAGCAAGGCCTTATACGGCCAGACAGGTTATACGCCTATGCGGCCAGGATATGAAGGGGGTGCATGCGGCTCGGTTAGGAGCTCATGCGGCCAGGTCAGTTCAAGGGCTCATGCGGCTAGTAAGGAGTACAAGTTCATGCGGCTAATAGAGGCAAGGGCGCATATGCGGCTAAGTGGGGAAAAGTCCATGCGGCTGGGAGAACACTTGCCGCATGAAATGTTCATGCGGTCAAGTCAAGACAATAGTGCATGCGGTTGGAACTGACTTGCCGCATGAATGTCCATGCGGTCAAGTGCTACCATGCGGCTCGAGACTGTGCATCTTCTCCAAATTTCCGAGAAGAAGTACACCATAAGCCATGGCTTCCAAGCTGCATAACTCTATCATCCGGGGCCCAAATCCGAACTTCCATAGGTCAAAATGGGGTAGAACGAGATTCTCTACAACATAGAACCCTCAAAACTCAGAAATAACAGGATTAAGTAGATCAAAATCCAAGAAATCCGAAAATAAAGTAAACTTAGATTTAGAAGAATCTTGCCATGGAAAGTAAAAATGTCAAGTTCTAAAGTAAGTTAAAATGCTGTAAGGAAGAGAATGAAGCAATAAAATTAGAGTTCCTCCATGAAGCAAGTTGCACTTGCCTAGACCTCTCTCTCCCTCTCTCTGGTAGGTAAGGAAGTAATGGTGGAGAAGATGAGTAATGAAGAGAGAGAAAGAAGAATGGTAATAAATACCAAAGGTGGTGGTAGGTAGGGGGTTCATCCATGGTTCATGATGAACCAAAAACAATCCCAACCGAACCAAGCCAACCCAGGGCCAAGAATAAACCGAGCCAAGAAGGAAAAGCTAAGCCAGGAATTAAGCAATACAAGATAAAATACGTATACGTATTCCAAATACGTAATACGAACCACAGGCATTACATATATATATATATACACATACACACACACACACACACACACACACATACACTCCAAAACATTTCGAAACCTATCCAAATACCCAACCCTCATAATTCTACCCTCTAGGGCCTAGACACGTACCCCACACAAGCAATCCAACTCGTGCACGCGAGCGAAAATGAGAAACGAGGCCCGAATGGCCAAATGGCCATTCTGGCGACTCCAGAGTGTCCGATTCGCGATACCGTGCGATACGGTCACCAAACCTATCCAGATTCGACCCAAATTCTACCCACGAGTCCTAAATAATGATTAGAACCTATTCTAAATGCTAACTTACCGATTCTAGTGTCGGGACAAAAAGTCACCCGTGTGCTGGAATCCGAAAACTCCGAAAAAGCCTATTTTCATGATTTCTCGCAAAACGATCCCACGTATCCAAATATGGACACTTACCTAGCCTCATCTCATCCAAACTAACCTAATTAGGACTGATTAGGCTAGGGGAAGCACCCAAACATGTCAATTTAGGATTTTTTTTTCAAATTTGACACTAAACCTAGGCCAAAAGTCTCAAATTGAGTCCAATGGGTTCCAAATCTCTCCTAATGGGTTATCCTACACCTCGGGCATCATCTAATATGCAAATGACACTAATAGAAGTAATTACAAAGGTTAGAGTGGGGGTTTACCTCTTAGGAGTTGGAATCCCAAGGAAAAGCTCTAAAATCACTTCTTTTTAGGTCAAAGCACAAGATCTATGCTCTTACCACCACCAAGCTAGATCTACCTAGATCAAAACCACAAATGAGAGATAAACAAGGGTTAGCACCAAGATTAGAGAGAGATCTAGAGAATTGGAAGAGATTTGATTTACTTGTAGCTTGAAATCAAAGAGGGGAAAAAAAAGGGTTTTTGTAAAATGAGAGAAAAGAAAGAGAGAGTGTGTTTTCTTGCAAATGAGAAGAATGGGGTAGGGGGTGCAATTCTGTCCAGCCACTTCAAGGGGGGTTTTGGGGCATTTGGCACATTACAAAAATGCCCTCCAAGTCAAAGAATAGAATGGTTTTGAGTTGGGGTCAAAAGGGTAACTTGGAAACTCCTAATTCCAAGTTCTAAATCTAATTCTAAACTCTAATCCCACTAAAATCAAATAGGATTAGTCAAAATAAATATCTGGGTTTGGTCATGACAAGTTGGTCGGGTCCAATTGGGTCCAAAACTGATCCGGATCACTAATACAAGTCGAAATGAGACAAAACTCAAACATGATCAAACAAAACCCCAAAATACAATATTAATAAATAAATATTCACAAAAATATTAAAATATGAAAGATGACAAAATTACCCTCAATTTTGAAAACCGGAAGTGATACCTCCCTGGCTTCGAACTGCTGAAATCGATGTCGCTCCGTGAAACTTTAGCAAACCACCTGTCGCCAAAACTGGATTCGTAGAGCAAACCCCACCTGGAGATCGACCAGCTGTCATGGGACTGACAGACTGACCCTCAATCTTTGACTTATCACCATCCGCAGTTTGTCTCGACGAACCGAATCCTCTGTATCCCTCAAAATATCTCGAAGTCCCTTCTCAATAAGTTCCCGACGATCCATCTCCTGTCGAACATCCCTCGAGCCTCCATTCGGTGTCTGTGGCCTACTTGTACAGCTCAGCGGCTTGAGCCTGTACATGCCACAACACAAATCTCACCGAGCCAGCTGTTGGAAACCCTTCGCAAGCATCCAATCTTTGTCCCCAAACAGACTGCGACAGCCATTATCTGTCAGTCTCTCTACCAAAACTAAGTTGTAACGCAAACTCGGTACATACCGTACATCCCTAAGGATGAGTTTCTTACCAAACTCTGTCGTCAAGTGCACATCACCGATGCCTACAACTGCAGTCGTCCCTTTGTCGCCCATCTTCACGCGTCCAAACCTGCTGCCGTGATATGACGTGAAGATCCTCTTATGTGGAGTGGCGTGATATGACGTCCCTGTGTCCATGACCCAGTCGTCGTCATGAAACATGCCACAAGATTCCTCTGCATCGTGTTGGCACATTTTATTTTAATATATTAACAGCATCTTCGTAGTTTAGTTTTCTGTGTCTTCAGATACATATCCTCTCAGAAGCTCTACTACATAAAGTCTTTCCGTTCAAGTACAACCTTCCTTTGCATCGAAGACTGAAGCAGTTACCGGCGCTCCTTGCATAAGACGGCTTCCTCCTGCTTAGAGTCTTCGTGTCTGTACAAAGTCTAGGTATATCTGTAAACACCTAAGGACGGCTGACAAGTAAAAGAACAAGTCAAAAATTAATTACCTACAGAGCGGCATACTGGCGGCATGCTTCGGCATACCGGCGGTATACCGTTTTTATCTTCTATAAAGTTGCTGTGACAAATTGTCGGTATACCGACGGTATGCTCCGGCATACCGACGGTATACCGTTTTTACCGTCCCAAAACTTGCTGTGAAAAATTGTCGGCATACCGACGGTATGCTCCGACATACCGGCGGTATACCGCTTAGTGGACCACAGAAACGTTCTGTGACAAAACGTCGGCATACCGACGGTATGCTTCGGCATACCGGCGGTATACCGTTTTGTTTGCCTAAAAACGTTCTGTGACAAAACGTCGGTATACCGACGGTATGCCGCGGCATACCGACGGTATACCGAGTTTCAAATATTTGGTTTTTGAATTGCTCTGACTAGCATTAATGGCCGCATTTAATGCTCTCAAACGGTCATTAATATGACCGTTACTATTTGACCGGTATACCGACGGTATGCCGCTGCATACCGACGGCATGCCGGTCTGGCTGTATCCAGAGCATTAAATGCCACCCACTCTTGGTTTCTCTATAAAAGAAAGCTCTCTCTCTCTTGAGGCTTTCACCAACTCTTGCCATAAATTTTTCAACAACCAAGAGCTCCACCATTAATACTCTACCAAGCTTTTAATTGTCATCCTCTCCCAAAGTGCTAGAGTAATTAAGAGTTGTAAATTTCGATCTTCACGTGTTAGAAGATCAACAAGTTTCTCTTCTCATTTGTTTGAAGTTGGCGAGCCTTCGTAAGAAAACTCGTGTGTTGAAGTTGGCGAGTCTTTGGATCCAAACTCGTGTTGAAGTTGGCGAGTTCTTCGGATCCAAACTCGTGTGTACTATTTGATTAAATAGTGGATTTAAGCCGGAGAGAGTTCCGGGACTGGATTGCCTCAAGCGAGGATACCAGGATACATCTTGTGTTTGATCTTCCTACTCTTTACTTTTATTTGTCATATATTGCTTCTGTTGCTCTAGTTATTTTTTATTTTCCTATTCACCCCCCCTAGGGTTCTACAATTGGTATCAGAGCTTTGTTCTCTTGATTTGGATTTACACCTTTTGAGTGATCCATGGCCTCTAACCCTAGTATCAACACCTTCCACAATGAAGGACACTCCACAAATAGGCCTCCCCTATTTGATGGAACCAACTATAACTACTGGAAGATTAGGATGAGCATTTATCTGAAATCCATAGATTTTGATTTATGGGATTGTGTGATAAATGGTCTTCCTACTCCTTCCAGAGTTATTGAGGATATTGCTTCTGACACTCTTAGGGACACACTTACTGAAAACACCAAGAAGCTTGCGAGTCGAGATACCAAGGCAATGAACGCTCTTTATTGTGCTCTCGACATTAGTGAATTCAACCGAATCTCTACTTGCAAGACTTCCAATGAGATTTGGAAGTTACTTGAAGTCACACACGAGGGTACTTCACAAGTGAAGGAATCCAAGATTAGTAGACTCACGTAAGAATATGAGTCCTTTAAGATGAAGCATGATGAATCTATTACTTGCATGTTTACTCGTTTTGGTGATATTATTAATCATCTCTCTTCTCTTGGTAAGGAATATCCTGCTCATGAAAAGATCAGAAAAATTCTTAGAGAACTGACGAAAGTTTGGAGCCCTAAAGCTACCGCAATCATTGAGGGGAATGACTTGACAGTCATGAACCTTGAGACCCTCATGGGTAAGCTAATGACTCATGAACTCGATATGAAGGATCAAGAGGAATCCTCCATACAAGAGAAGGAGAAGGAGAAGACCGAAGAGAAAGAGAAATCTCTTGCTCTCAAAGCTACAAAGTCCTACTCCGAGGATAGCTCCGACGACAATGAGTCGGACGACGATGAAGAAATAGCTCTCACAGCTAAGCACTTTCGGAAGTTCCTTAAATTCAACAAAGCCAACCGCGTCAGACGGGACAATGAAGAAGATCCGGCGTGCTATCAATGTAGAAGACCCGGACACATCAAGAGGGACTGTCCGATGATAAGAAAAGACTCAAGCAAGTACGAGAAGCCTAGCAAGGGAAGCTCGTCCTCCAGGAAATTTGCCAACACAAGCATTTGGTGTGAGAATGACGCAAGCGACTCCGACAACGACAAAGAGTGCAAACACAATGCCAACGTTTGTCTCATGGCAACCGATGAGGTACTTGATGATCTCTCCCTAAATACTCTTACTTATGATGATTTGGAGAAAGCTATCCTTGAATTGCATGAAGAGCACAAAGGTGTTAGGAATAAATATAAGAAATCTCTAAAAGAGATTGATGCTCTTCAACTAGAAGTAGAAAGACTCTCAAGCATCATTATTGATGTAAAGGAAAAATCTCCTGCTTCTGACACGGATGAAATATAGTCTTTACGACTCAAGTTTCAAGAATCTCTTGACACCATCAAGGAAAATGATGATGAGATTCAATCCATGAGAAGCTCTTATGAATTTGCTATGCACAAAGTTCAAGATGCTAATAGGAGAGAATATGACACTTCTATTAAGTATAATGATCTTCTTATACAGAGTAAAAAAATTAGGTAATAAGAACACTACTCACATGCATGCTCCAAGACACCTCCACACTCATCACAATGCTAGGCATACTTCTTACATGAACACTACACACAAATCCTTTTCTAACACAAGGAAAGGACCCTTTGTTAAGAAAAATACTTCGCATCATGCTTTTTATTATTATCATCATAATACTAATGTTAGAGCTCCTCACACTAGAGATTCACATATGCATGATTCTCACATATCTTCTTCTAAATCCTCTATGATTTGCAATTACTGTGGCTTGCTTGGACATACGACCAATTATTGTCATACAAGAAAACTTGTTGATAAGAAAGTTTTTATGTGGGTTCCTAAGACTAACACTCAAGGACCCATAAGATCATGGGTACCAAAATGTTCATCTTCAACTTGTGTTGTAGGTGAAGAGCCCTTCTCATGCTAGAAGCAAGTGGATTCTCGATAGCGGTTGTTCACGGCACATGACCGGAGATGCTTCATTATTTACAACGCTATCGATGAAGAAGGAAGGACACATCTCTTTTGGTAACAATCTTAAAGGTCACATTATAGAAAATGGTAATATAGGTTCCCCTCCTTATCCTTGTATTAAGAATGTGTGTCTTGTTACTAATCTTAAACACAATCTTCTTAGTATTAGTCATCTTACCGATAATTATTATGATATCAAGTTTGTTAAGCTCAAATGCTTCATTACCGATAGCTCTAATGGATCTATTGTTTATGAAGGCATTAGAGAAAACAATATCTATATTTTATATCTTGTTGAAGACACTAACAATGATAGGTGCTTAGTTGCTAAGAACGATGAGAGTTGGCTTTGGCACATGAGGCTCGGACACGCCAACATGGATACCATCTCTCATCTTGCTACCAAGAAGCTCGTAAGAGGACTTCCAAGTATCCCGTTCAAAAAGGATATGGTGTGTGAAGAATGCGAGAAGAGTAAGTTAACAAAGTCATCCTTCAAATCAATCAACTCTGTGTGTACTTCTAGACCTCTTCAACTTATCCATATGGATCTTTTTGGTCCTAGTAGAGTTGCTAGCCTTGGAGGCAAGCTTTATGCTTTTGTTTTAGTTGATAATTTTTCGAGATTTACTTGGGTTATTTTTCTTGCTTGCAAAAGTGATACTTTTCGTGAATTTATTGCCTTTTGTAAACGTGTTCAAAATGAGAAAAGTTTTTCTATTAACAATATTAGAAGTGATCATGGAGAAAAATTTGATAATGCCGATTTCAAAAGATTTTGTGAAAAGAATGGTTTTGGACATAATTTTGCTTGTCTACGAACTCCTCAACAAAATGGTGTTGTGGAGAGAAAGAATAGAACCCTTGGCGATATGGCCCGGGTTATGTTAAACCAATATAAGCTCTTCCAATATTTTTGGGCAGAAGCCGTTAATACGGTATGTCATGTTATAAATAGGGTCTTGATTAGACCTATTTCTAAGAAGACTCCTTATGAGCTTTGGTTTGACAAAATTCCCTCTATTAAATATTTTAAAGTTTTTGGTTGTAATTGTTTTATTTTGAATACCAAGGATAACCTAGGCAAGTTTGAAGAAAAAGCCTATGAAGGAATATTCCTTGGATACTCTACTCATAGTAAAGGTTTTCGTGTTTTTAATAAAAGAAGTCTCGTTGTCGAAGAGTCAATCAATGTCTCTTTTAATGAACTTAATTCTTCTACATTCTCCTCTTCCGAGGATATTGATGACATCTCGTTTGGGTTGGAGAACTCCTCTATTGAAGATCGTCATTCTTCATCTAACAATGAAGTTGTGACTCCAACAAAAGAGTCTCCTCCTCTCGAGCCTCCTCAAAAGGATCTCCCAAAAGAATGGAGATTTGTCACCAATCATCCTAAGGAACTTATCATTGGGGATCCTTCCTCCAGTGTTAGCACTAGATCCTCCACTCGTGATCTTTGTACAAATGTGACTTTTATCTCTCAAATAGAGCCTAAAAATGTTAATGATGCTTTTCTTGATGAATTTTGGATGATAGCAATGCAAGAGGAGTTAAATCAATTTGATCGAAACAAGGTTTGGGAACTTGTCCCAAAACCTAGCAATCATCCCATCATTGGAACAAAATGGGTATTTCGCAACAAACTTAATGAAGATGGGTTAGTGACTCGTAACAAGGCCCGATTGGTTGCTCAAGGCTATAACCAAGAGGAAGGCATTGACTACGACGAAACCTATGCTCCGGTTGCACGTCTTGAATCTATTCGTATGCTTTGTGCTTTTGCTTGTTTTAATGACTTTAAGCTCTTTCAAATGGATGTTAAGAGTGCTTTTCTTAACGGTATTATTAAGGAGGAAGTTTATGTTAAACAACCTCCCGGCTTTGAAGATTTTTAATTTCCTAACCACGTGTTCAAACTCCACAAAGCACTTTATGGCCTCAAACAAGCTCTCCTTTCTTGTTTCACACAATTTTTCAAAGGGGAACGTCGACACAACACTCTTTATCAAATTCCATAATGGCACTCTCTTATTGGTTCAAATTTATGTCGATGACATTATTTTTGGTTCTACTAACAACACACTTTGTGTAGAATTTGCTAAAGTTATGCAGGAAGAATTTGAAATGAGTATGATGGGTGAGCTATCATTCTTTTTGGGATTACAAATCAAACAAGGACCCAAATGGACCTTCATCAATCAAGCAAAATATACAAAGGATCTTCTCAAGCGTTTCGAACTTGACTCATCCAAATCAATGAGGACTCCTATGGCAACAACGACAAAGCTTGACCATGATGAAGATGGCACATCGGTTGACATTCGTAAGTATCGAGGTATGATTGGTAGTCTACTTTATCTTACTGCTAGCCATCCTGATATCATGTTTAGTGTATGTCTTTGTGCACGTTATCAAGCAAATCCAAAGGAATCGCACTTATGTGCCGTAAAGCGTATTTTTCGATATCTCAAAGGTACCGTGAACATGGGCCTTTGGTATCCAAAATTTTCATCCTTTGAGCTTCACGGCTTCTCAGATACAGATTTTGTCGGATGCAAGATTGACCGAAAAAGCACTAGCGGCACATGCCAATTCCTTGGGAAATCATTGCTATTGTGGTTTAGTAAGAAACAAAATTCTGTTGCTCTTTCAACCACTGAGGCCGAGTATATTGCGGCTGGTTGCTGTTGTGCACAAATTCTTTGGATGTCACAAACACTTTTAGATTATGGCATTTCTCATTCTTGCACCCCTATTAAATGTGATAACACTAGCTCAATCAATCTCACGAAAAACCCGATTTGTCACTCACGCACGAAGCACATTGAAATTAGACACCATTTTCTTCGTGACCATCAACAAAAGGGAGATATTCGTCTTGAATTTATTGATACTACTTATCAGCTAGCCGATATTTTCACCAAACCGCTCCCGGAAGATCGTTTCACCTTCCTTTGCCAAGAATTAGGCATTTTATCTTTTGACCCATAATTCTTTTTGGCCGGCACACCGACGGTATACGACGGTATACCGACGGCATGCCGTTTTTCGATTCAGAATTAGGTTCTGTCTCGAAACTCGGCATACCGCCGGTATACGTCGGCATACCGACGGTATGTCGGATCGCGGCGGACAGCTTTTCAAATCCAGATCCGGGCCCACCTGTCCTCCTTTCTCTCCTTATTCTTCTCAACCCTCATTTAATTCCTTCTCTTCCATCACATCCTTATTAATTACCCTCTCATCTTCCCAATTCATAACTTCCCATCACATTTATTACCTATCTCTTCACATCCCCCATTACTCCTCTTTTTACTCCTCTATCATCATTTCTAACCAACTATCTCTTCATATCCCCCATTACTTCCCTCTACAACCGTTCCCCAACCTACCCCTCCCATTACAAACTCCAACCATTCATCTCCCTCCTTCTCTATTAAAACCCTTTCTTTTACTTCTTCTCCCTACACATCTCATCCTCACCTAAACCCTATCTTCCTCCTTAAACTTTTCTCCATGGCCAATCCGAAGCGTCCCCGCTCCTCCTCCACCTTCTTCAACCCTTTCACTCCGGTGGCTCTCCCTCACGGGTATGATCAGCGGGTCTTTACCTCCTCCTTGGCGGCCGAGACATGGTTTCAACACTTCGTTCATCATAATGTCTTCAAGGGCCGAGCAATCGATTGGAATCTCTTTCCCGGCCTTGTCTCTCTATTTGACGAGGCCGGACTCTCTTGCCTCCTTCGGCGTCAGATTCCCATCTACCCCGCCGCCGTCCGTCTCTTCTACTGCAACTTGGTCCCGGACGACGAGCACGGCACCATACAGTCGATGGTCAACGATCGCCATTTCCGTCTCACGTCTCGGGACATCCACAACATCCTCGGCATCCCGGACAGAGGCGAAGCTTTGCCGTCCTTGGCTGCTCTTCACTCTTCGGCGTCGTCCCCCTTCGACGAGTTCTGCCGCATCATCAGCAAGGGCCCCAACCCTCCTGCTATCCCGGCCCTTTCCGTACAGCTGGAGCCGTTTTACTACGAGCTCCATAGGATTGTGTGCCATACACTCTTTCCTAAGGGCGGGAACTACGACGCCATTACCGGCGACGTCCTGGTGTGCATGTACTACCTATATGCAAGGAAGTCCTTCTCCTTCCCCAAGACTCTCCTTCATCTCTTCAAATGTGTCATGCAAGCGGGAAAGCAGAACCTTTACTACGGCTCCTTCATCACTCTCCTTCTGGAAGCCAAGCAGGTCGATCTCTCCCTTTGCTCCTCGGACGGCGTCCCTTCCTATCTCGCTGTTTCCTGCTCTGCTAGTGGTGCCTCTACTTCGCGTGCTTCTTCTTCCCAAGAGCCACCAGCTTCCACTCCTGCTGCTCCCGCATCTACCCCTTCTGCCTCCGGTCGCTACATGCCGCTGACTCAGCAGTACTTCGACATGCGCATGGCACAGGCAGAGGAACAGATGAGGGCTCATACTCGTGGCCTTGGCAATCTGATTCAGTCCCGCTTCCATGACCAAGCATATTTTATTCAGCACACTATTCAGGACTGGGACATGTTTCTGGATCTGAATCTTCAAGATCCAATGTACCAGGCTCCGCGCTTTTCCGATCCTAATGCCTATGGGTTCATGTATCCGGACGGCATTGATCCTTACGGCGCCTTTCAATAAGCTCAGGATGGTGGGGACGATCCGGCGGACGATTAGGGGTGGCTTCCTTTTGGATGATGGTCTCGAATAATGCGTGTTTTAGTTATGTGTGTTTGTTTTTATATTCTATCTTTTGCGGTCCTTCGGGGACCTATGTGTGGTTGATTCTAGTACTTTGCAGTCCCGCAGGGACTTGGTTTGTGTCTGTCTCTTGTTACCAAACTCTCATCGGGGAGAGTCTTTTAAATTGTCTTTTGTAGTATGACTATCTTGCATGTATTCAGCTTTCACTTCCATATATAAATACATGCTTTTTATTCTATGCTCTTGTCCTTATTATTGCTATCTTTTATTTCTGCTTTTTTTCCCATCTTTGACTAAGTGACAAAGGGGGAGAAAACGTATTGAGGGGGAGTTGTCTACCTACGAGGGAGTTACTCCCTGAAGATGCTATCTCTCTATTTTGTCAATTATCAAAATGGAGGAGATTGTTGGCACATTTTATTTTGATATATTAACAGCATCTTCGTAGTTTAGTTTTCTGTATCTTCAGATACATATCCTCTCAGAAGCTCTACTACATAAAGTCTTTCCGTTCAAGTACAACCTTCCTTTGCATTGAAGACTGAAGCAGTTACCGGCGCTCCTTGCATAAGGCGGCTTCCTCCTGCTTAGAGTCTTCGTGTCTGTACAAAGTCTAGATATATCTGTAAACACCTAAGGACGGATGACAAGTAAAAGAATAAGTCAAAAATTAATTACCTACAGAGCGGCATACCGGCGGCATGCTTCGGCATACCGGCGATATACCATTTTTATCGTCCACAAAGTTGCTGTGACAAATTGTCGGCATATCGACGGTATGCTCCGGCATACCGACGGTATACCGTTTTTACCGCCCCAAAACTTGCTGTGACAAATTGTCGGCATACCGACGGTATGCTCCGGCATACCGGCGGTATACCGCTTAGTGGACCACAGAAACGTTCTGTGACAAAACGTCGACATACCGAAGGTATGCTTCGGCATACCGACGGTATACCGTTTTGTTTGCCTAAAAACGTTCTGTGACAAAACGTCGGTATACCGACGGTATATCGCGGCATACCGATGGTATACCGAGTTTCAAATATTTGATTTTTGAATTGCTCTGACTAGCATTAATGGCCGCATTTAATGCTCTCAAACGGTCATTAATATGACCGTTACTATTTGACCGGTATATCGAAGGTATGCCGCTGCATACCGACGGCATGCCGGTTTGGCTGTATCCAGAGCATTAAATGCCACCCACTCTTGGTTTCTCTATAAAAGAAAGCTCTCTCTCTTGAGACTTTCACCAACTCTTGCCATAAATTTTACAACAACCAAGAGCTCCACCATTAATACTCTACCAAACTTTTAATTGTCATCCTCTCCCAAAGTGCTAGAGTATTTAAGAGTTGTAAATTTTGATCTTCACGTGTTAGAAGATCAACAAGTTTCTCTTCTCATTTGTTTGAAGTTGGTGAGCCTTCATAAGAAAACTCGTGTGTTAAAGTTGGCGAGTCTTTGGATCCAAACTCGTGTTGAAGTTGGCGAGTTCTTCGGATCCAAACTCGTGTGTACTATTTGATTAAATAGTGGATTTAAGCCGGAGAGAGTTCCGGGACTGGATTGCCTCAAGCGAGGATACCAGGATACATCTTGTGTTTGATCTTCCTACTCTTTACTTTTATTTGTCATATATTGCTTCTGTTGCTCTAGTTATTTTTTATTTCCCTATTCACCCCCCTCTAGGGTTCTACATATCGGTTACTGCGATGATGATATCTCCCATTGCTGTGAGATCCTCCTGATCGTCCTTGCCTTTGGCCTTATCATCTTTGAGCTTTATGCAATTCCTCTTGATATAACCCCTTCCGCTACAGTGATAGCAGCCCTCATTGCGGTCCACAATCGCAATATCCTAAGAACTTTTTCCTGTCCTCGCCTGTGACTTAGGTCTTCCCTTCCCGTAGGAAGCCACCAGAGCGGAGTCCTGCGACGATTCCACTTGCTTGCACCGGACCTCCTCATTCAACAAGCTACTTTTGACTGCCTCTACCGTGACAACTCCATCAGGCGCGGAGTTGCTCACCGACACCACCAACTGTAAACCCTTGGACCAGTTGTAGGAGCGTAAAAAGTGCCTCATAGAATGAGTCAAAGAGATGGATCATTCCACTCAAGATGATCTATTTTACGCCAAGGAGAGGCTAATCACTTTACGCCTAAAGCAGGCTGATCATTTTACGCCAGGGTCAAGCCAAGGGTTTTACGCCTAGGACAGGCTAGCCACTTTTACGCTGGACAAAGCTGTCAAGTCTTGCATTTAATGCAAAGTCTGATATGAAGATATTAATGATGGCATATACCACAGAATTCGAAGGGATTTGTTTTACACAGAGACCAATGTTGTCGTTTAGTATGTGGACTGAGCTACTTTTACGCTCACAGTATGGCTTCTTTTACGCATGGAGACTATACGAGTTCTTACGCTCAAAAGTCGACGTGTGCATAAAGTTTATTTGAGCTACTTTACGCTCAAGGTTATTTAATAACCACTTTACGTGGGAAGTCCATGTCAGGGCTATTTTATGCCTAGTCTACTGCTTTACGCTCAGAGTACATTGGGACTATTTTTATGCCCTATTCTTTCTGACCAATTGGGAACGTGGTTTGCCTACATGGCTTTCATGCCACACATCCCGAAGAACGTGTGTACGTGCATCCTATTCTTAATGAAATGATGGGACACGTATCAACGTATACAGAGGATGACTTTGGTCGTGGGTGGCAGTTGTTAGCGTAAAGACGGAACTTTTGCTGAGTTTTTACGCACAAGAGCCCAAGTCTATAAATAGACTTATTTTTCTCACATAAGAGACACAGAGACAGAAGGAGAGAAAACAGAGAGATTAGAACTCAGAGACTTTGATTCTCCAGAGCATTCTTCTTCAACCTTTCTTTCAGAACAGAGTGAAGCAAAGCAGGAAAGCATTCGGCCTCGCCATCAGTGTCAAAGTACGTCGATACCTTTCTGGTGACTTAGTTCTTCCAACTGTTCATCTTCAAGCAGTAATCTTCATCATCATCGTATGGTGCAAGGAAAAAGTGATCATTTACAGATCAGACTTCCATAGCAATACTTTCCCAGAATCAAATTTGTACTTCTTGTACTTTTTCTCATTTTATTTTCAAAAGCCAATTTTCCTGGTATTTTGTTAAGTGAAACAAAATGGCGACTCTGCTGGGGACGACCTTCTCCTCTGACGAGGAGGCAATTGCTCAATACGATGATTTGTCGATTGGATCGACAAAGAAGACTCTGGTTGTACACTTCGACCAGACTGCTTATGAAGAGATGCTCCGAACTAGGGGTGGTTCTCGCTGCTCCAATGTTCAAAAATCTTGCAAAGCACGAAAAGTTTGGATTCCTAAATCTAAAGTAGCTTCTGATCTCTCTGTTGTTTCTGATGGCAAGGGAATTCTTCTCACTCCTGTCGTAGGGGCTCCCGTTAGTAACGAGGCAGTCCTTACTTCAGCGTTGCAGTCTAAGTGTGACAATTTATCTTCCGTCTGTGACGGTGTAGATAATCAGGTTCCACGCTCACTGCGTAAGAACCAAGTTTTACGCCCAGTGGGTAAAAACCAAGTTTTACGCTCAATGCATAAGCATAAGTCTCCCATTTGTAATGCGACAGACTCTAATGTTAATGCTTCTGAGTGTAAGAATAAGTCTCCCGTCCGTGACGTGGTAGACACACATAAGTTACGCTCTTCGCGTAAAGGAAAATCTCCCGTCTGTGACGTGGTAGATAGTCAATTTTTATGCTCTACGCGTAAAGGTAAGTCTCCTATCTGTGACAGTGTGGATAAAATTTGCGACGATGTTTATACATCTAATGTGAATGTACCTAAGCGCGTACAACGTAAAAATGTTGTTGGTAAAGCTTTATTTCTACACCAACAACCTTCTTATACTGCTCTACGCAAAGTACCAAACCTACAAATTACACGCAATGAAAATGGAGTCCTTTGTGCTCAAAAATCTCAAGATTTACGCACACAACTCCAAACGCGTAAAAATGTACAGCTTAGTTCTGCGAATGCAGCCAGTAATCTTCTTTATACACAAGGGACTAAACGTTTTTCTACCCCAAATGTAATAAAGAAGACTACTCCCTCTACTCCTTCTGATTTACGTGAATTGCTAATGCAAAAGCGTAAGAACAGACAATCTCCGGTGACATTCTCCCAAGAAAAACATCATTATGAGTATCACCAGGTTGTAATCAACTGTTGTTGTTCAGCTTCAAAACGGTCAGTTTTTGATCGATTGAGTTTTAATGTGCCTCAACAACAATATGAAGACCAAGAACATGAGCCGTCATATGTGTCAGTCAACATGGCATCTCATACTAACAGAGGACGACGCCCAAGACGGAATATGTCCCAAACTCCAGGTCAACAGCAGTTCAACAGACTTCTTGATTCCTTTGAGGGAGTATATCAGAACACTCGATCAAGAAGACAAAGACAATTGCAGACTTCTGATTCAGAAGCTGGGGGTACTCAATCTTTTGAGTCTGAAACTGATAGTGTCGATTCATACTTCTATACTAATCCTTCTATATCTTCAAGAGATCTTGAATCCTACGCCATTGGAGATGAACCAGAGACATCATCTGCTAATACAGAACAACGTCTCACTGCCGTTGAGCAATCACTGAAAGACATGCTTAACATGGTGCAAGACATGCATCAAATAATATTGAATCAGCAAACTGCTCAGCCGACAGTAATAACACCGGTACCAGTAGCAGCACCAACTCAAGATAGTCAAGGGGCTGATATACCTTTGAATATTCAAGAGCCTGCTGTTAATCAAAATTCTGCATCTCCGGATCCTATTACTCCAGAGAATGTACCATCTCCAGTGGGGATTACGGTACATCCAACAACTATTCAATCAAATGTGCTTCCGCAAACCAGTGAAGCCATTCAAGCAGTGCGTGAGCTCAAAGCACAGTTTGAAGTTTTGAAGCACAAGGATCAGCTCCAGAGGTTAGGGATTAAGCAACCTTATCCTCCTCATTGGAATGATGTACCCTTTCCACCAAAATTCAAGCCACAATCTATGGTAATGTTTGATGGAAGGGCTTCTCCTAGTCAGTATATCAATTATTTTGATATTATGACTATACATCTGCAGAAAAATGATGCTCTTCTCACTCGAGTGTTCATTGGATGCTTGACGGGTTCAGCTTACGACTGGTATCGTAGTTTACCTAATAATTGCATTTCGTCTTTTGACGAATTTAAGGCAATGTTTCTCTCCCGCTTCTATAAAGGAGGTATGGACATGAACATGTCCTCCTTAATAGAAATCAAACAAAAGGAGAAGGAAGATACTCGGACGTTCATCGAACGTTTCTGACAGGCTACTCTAAAGATGCCTCCTGGTATGCCAGATTCAGCGCTAATTGATACATGCAAGATGAATCTGCGACCATCTATTGCTGTTTTCACGGGTTTCCAATTCACAGATTGGGCTTCGTTTATCATAGCAGCAGTTTCTGTCGAGACCAATGGTAGGTTGGCTCGTGAACATGGGATGATTTTTGCCTCAGAAGATAGAGGAAAGAAAAGTAATCCTGGTAATAATCTTGGTAATCATAATATGAAAGGAAAAGATACCCTCATGGTCAATTTTTCCAAGAATAAAATGCTGCCGAATAATCAGGAATCTTCCAGGCCAAAGGAAGAATACTCTTTTGACGAAAGTGATATCCCAGAGATATTCCAATGTCTGGTGAAGAGTGCCAAACTCCAGATTCCGGAGCCAAAGAGGCCTAATGAGGTGAATCTGACTAACAATCCCAAATATTGTATCTATCATAGATACATTAATCATCCTACCAGTGCTTGCTATGTCTTGAAGAAGAAAATCCAAGAGCTGATAAATGGCGGTGCTATCGCTTTAACCAATGATGACCATACGGTTACAACCAATATGGTTTCTCTTCAATTTGGAGATTTTCCTCCACAGCAAGTCCCAGATGGAATTATCCCAATCCCGAAGGCGACGATGAAAATTATGAATATCCCGCCTCCTAGAGAAGAAAATGAAGGATTGCTGTCTCTCACATTAAAAAATGGTGAAATTATGTGGGTACATCCTGACTTAGTACCTGAATTGGAAAATGAAGGTAAAACTTCTAAATCCAAGAAAGGTAAGAAAGTCAAAACCTGCAACATGATTTCTCATGTTATCTCAGATCCTGATAATTTGGATCATCTATGGGATGGCCTTTCTTTGGAAAATAGACTGAGGGGATTAAACATATGTCCCCCGAGTCTAGCTCCTACTACCAAGCTCAAGTTTACTCATCAGCAGTGGCTAGCCATGAATAGTGTTCCCTTATACAGGGCACAACAAGTCTTCGCTGCTTATGAAAAAGCTCCGACAGGGATTTTTCCTCGTATCCCAAATCCTTCTCTTGTGGTTACAGAAGGTCCTGCTTCTTCCTCTTCTGTTGAACCATCTATTAAAAGTCCACTGCCCACTCACTTGTATAGTCAGCAATCTGTCCTTCCCATGAAGAAGATGGGTTATGACTTTCAAAAGGGAAAAGGTTTGAATTATGATAAAGAAATACGACTTCCGTTACAAATTCAAAATCAAAACTCCACTGTTGGGTTGGGTTCTGAAGTTCCTCATAATAATCCTTACAAGAAGAAGGCTAAGGGAGGGAATACTAAATCCTGTAATATGGTACTTCCTTCTCTTGAGTCCGAAGAAAAAACTTTTGCTGGTACAAGATCTGGGAAAGAGTACCACAAAGATTATGAGAGATCCTCTAAAGAAGCAGAAGACGTAGTGGAAACACTACCAGCTCAACCTTCTCCTGTTCCTGCTGTGATTGAAAAGGGAAAACAGAAAGCAGTACGCTTTGACGTCCCACTGAAGTCTGCTTTCAGTCAGGGGGTGGTGATGAAACCCTACAAATTTGATATTCTAGCTCAGTTAGCCAATACTCCGGCTAGACTATCTATATTTGAGCTGCTTTGCCTTTCTAGAGAAAGCAGAGAGACTTTGAGTAAAGCTTTACTTCAAGCAGATTCATGCTTGGCTCAACTCAAGAGTCCTGATAATACTCCAGTATCATGTCCGCAATGTCATAGTGTGATGGAAGCAATTCCCAATATCACCTTTACACAAGAAGATATGCTGTTGAAGCATAACAAACATGACAGGCCTCTATGCTACACTGGGTATATTGGATCCACTGAAATTGACAGGATTTACATTGATCCTGGGTCTTCAATTAGCATAATTCTTCAGAGTATGCTAAGACCCCTAAGAATTCCTACTAGTGATCTACTTACACTAGTACTACGATAGTTGGTTTTAACTCTGGCAAGAGTAAACTACTGGAGAAGATTCGTCTGCAGATTCAGATTGGTGATCTTCGAACTATGGTAACTTTCTATGCTATCAACTCAGACGTATCCTATAATATCCTTCTGGGGAGACTATGGTTACATGAACATAACATCGTGCCTTCAACTCTCCACTAATGCTTCAAGTATGTGGATTCCTAAGGAGTTGTGAAGACTGAGTTTGCTGATATCAATCCTTTCAGGGGTGTCGAAGCCTATTTTTCTGATTCAAGGCTTTATAAATAAGAGCATGTGAAAGAGATATCAGACATAGCTGAAGATCAATCATCTACTGAAGATCAGTCTATTAATGAAGATCTGCCAGAAGAGCAACCTTTGAAGATCATAGTCAAAGGACGAATCCAATCCCAACCTGTCGATGATCAACCTTTGATAATCAAGGTTAAAGGAAGAACTCAAGCTTCATCTGAGGAATCAGTAAATGTTCCTGCTAAGAGCCAAGTTCAACCTTTTATGATCAAGGTCAAAGGGCGTACTTCTTGTACGAATGATCCAGGACTGCCATTGATTGTCAATCTTGGCAAATCTACGCAGAAAATGGATAATGATCCATTAATGATTAATCAGAAGCGTAGCAATCAGATTGTAAATGATGTAAATATTGATCATTCTGTACTTTTTGATATCAATGAAGATTTCCTTTTCGAGTATATGGCTGTCAAGTTTATTGAAAGAATGACTTTATCTTCTGATAATCAAAGTCATCAATATACAGACGATATAGAACAAGAGGAGACATTATACATTGATCATAAAGAAAATTTCTTTCCTCCTCATGTCGATGTTGGACCTTATGTTCAAAAGTTCTTAACATCTTCTCCCTATCTTCTTCCTGTAGTTGCTCCATCGCAAGCTTGTGTAACTTATAGACGTCACGAAGAATCTTATTTCGTGGTTCCGTCTGATAAGAAAAACAAGCGCCAAATTATGTTTGGCCTGGCTAGAAATATCCCTGTTGTTCAAACAGATGATCTGAAAGATAAAGATAAAGAAAGAATTCGAATTGACAAATATAGTCAACAATCTATCAAGATCATCCAGAATATGGGGTATGATTTGAAGACTATGCTAGGTCTCAATCAAGGCAAAGGTAGACGACTACCATTATCTGGTGATCCGTTTTATCAAAAGACTCGTCATGGGTTGGGATATGATCCGTCCCATATGTTTAATGACGATATACAAGAAGAACTCTCTTCTAGCTCTTCGCAATCATCGGATTCAGAAGAAGTCCAATTCATCGAATCTGATATGTCTCGTTCCTCATATGATGAATCTGAGCAAATATTTTCAGCTTACATGGTTCAAATTGATGGTAAATCTGAGCCATTGGAGAATGATCCTTGGGCTCAACAAATGAACACTCAATGGAAACTTCGTTTTGAACAGCGACAACCACCTACAGAAGATGAGGTTGTCCAGATTGATGTTGGAGATGGAACTACGTCCAAACCAATATTCATCAGTAAAAACCTTTCTGAGGATGAAAAGGAAGAGTTGATAAAACTGATCAAAGAATATATTGACATCTTTGCATGGAGTTATGAGGATATGCCGGGTCTAGATCCTAAAGTTGCTACTCATAAGCTCAATATTTTACCTAATGTCAAGCCTATAAAGCAACAACAACGGCGCTTTAGACCAGATATGATGGATACAATTGAAGCAGAAGTCAAAAAGTTGATTACATGTGGCTTTGTTCGTGAAGAACAACACCCGGATTGGGTTGCTAATATTGTTCCTGTTATGAAGAAGAACGGAAAAGTCCGAGTTTGCATAGATTATCGAGATCTTAATGCGGCTTGTCCAAAGGACGAATTCCCACTTCCCATTACTGATGTCATGATAGACAATACATGCAGTTTTGAACGCATATCTTTCATGGACGGATTCTCAGGATACAATCAGATCAAGATGCATCCAGAAGATGAGAAGCATACTTCTTTTCGAACACCCCTTGGGGTTTACTGCTATACGGTTATGCCGTTCGGTCTTAAAAATGTCGGTGCCATATATCAACGGGCTATGAGCAACATCTTTCAAGATCATCTACGAAAAACAGTTAAATGTTACGTAGATGACATTGCTGTTAAAAGTCGATCAAAAGATGATCACATTCAAGACTTGAAGACAGTATTTGAATTGATGCGTCAACATCAATTGAAAATGAACCCTACTAAGTCTTTCTTAGGGGTTTCCAGTGGCAAGTTTTTAGGATTTGTCATTACTTCTCAGGGTATCCATGTTGATCCTGATAAAGTTAAAGCAATCCTTGAAATGCGTCCTCCTCGTAATCTGAAAGAACTCCGTGGCTTTCAGGGTTGTATTGCTTATATCAGGAGATTTATATCTAATCTCTCTGGGAGATGTCAACCTTTCTTCCGTCTATTAAAGAAAGGTGTATCTTTTGTTTGGGATGAAGCATGTCAAAAAGCCTTCAATGACATTAAGCAATACCTTACAAATCCACCTGTTCTGGTACCTCCAGTGGTAGGGAGACCATTTTTACTATATGTTCGAGCCTTGGATCATTCACTTGGCGCTCTTCTTGCACAAAAAAATGATATGGGTCATGAACAAGCAATTTATCATCTTAGCATAATGATGGTTGAAGCTGAACACAGGTATACTCCTGTGGAAAAGGAATGTCTGGCTTTGGTTTTTGCCGTCCAAAAGATAAGACATTATGTGACAGGACAAACTATTCATGTCATCTCCAGAATAAATCCCATTCGGGTATTGATGAGAAAACCAAGCATTCTTAATTCCAGGTTAGCTACCTGGGCGATGTTGCTCACTCCTTATGACATGGTTTATGTACCTCAAAAATCAGTAAAGGGTTAATCATTAGCTGATTTCTTAGCTGCTCACCCTATACCTGAAACATCGAAGTTATACGAGGACATTCCAGATGAAGTTGCAGATTGTAACATGACTTTAAAGAATGACATATGGCAATTATATTTTGATGGAGCATCACGGGTAGGACCTAAAGGTAATATTGTTTCTGGGGTAGGAATCGTTTTGGTTTCTTCCGACAAAATGGTCATATACCGTGCCTATTCTCTCAATCAGTCATGCTCCAACAATGTAGCAGAATATAATGCTCTATTGATTGGTCTCCAAGTAGCAAAATAATTGGATATTGAGTTCCTAGAAGTTTATGGAGATTCTCAATTGATCGTTAATCAAGTTAGAGGGACTTATGAAGTCAAAAATCCTGATATCATCCCTTATCATCAAGTGGTAGTCGAATTGGTCCTTTCATTCAAAAGATTCTTCATTGAATTTGTACCATGTTCTTATAATGTGGAGGCTGATGCTCTTGCTAGCTTAGCTGCAGACTTGGCTGTTCCAATCAGAAGGCAAAATACAATTACTTTGTTAGACCGAGACTTGTTCTATGTCAAGAATAATCTGTATATTGAACAAAGTTATGCTACAGAGTCAAGTTTCCAACAGAGGGATTGGAGAACTCCATTCATTGATTATGCAGTTCATGGGATTTTGCCTGAAGATCCAAAAGAAGCTGCATCAATTAAGAGATGATCATTTCGATTCTATTATGATTCGTCCTTACAGATGTTATATCGTCGCTCATATGATGGACTATTGCTGCGCTGTCTCTCAGAAAGTGAAGCCAAACAAACACTTCGAGAAGCTCAAGATGGCGTTTGTGGTGCTCATCAACCAGGTCCGAAATTACAAGATCGCATTCGAAGAATGGGGTATTATTGGCCTTCTATGATAGCAGATGCTGTAGACTATGCCAGAAAGTGTAAAGCATGTCAGATTCATGCTAACTTTATTCATCAACCATCTGAATTTCTACATCCTACAGCAGCCTCTTGGCCTTTCGAAGCTTGGGGTATGGATGTTATTGGTCCTATTAACCCTCATTCTGTTAAAGGACATCGGTTTATATTAGCTATAACCGATTACTTTTCTAAGTGGGCAGAAGCAGTTCCCCTTGCTGAAGTAAAAACATCTAATGTGATCAGCTTCATCAAACATCATGTTATTTATCGCTTCGGGATTCCTCGACGAATAATTCATGACAATGGTCCACAATTTGCCAGTCAGGCATTTTATCGGTTCTGTGATAAGAATCGAATTCAAAATTTGGCTTCTACGGCTTATAATCCAGCTACTAATGGTTTAGCCGAAGCTTTCAATAAGACGATCATTAAACTTCTCAAAAAGTTTGTCTCTTCTAATAAACGTGATTGGAATGAGAAACTTGGAGAATATTTATGGGCTTATCGAACAACAGTCCGGACTCCTACTGGTTTTACACCATTTTTATTGGTTTATGGATGTGAGGCTGTTCTTCCCTTGGAAATCCAGATTCCATCTCTACGAATAGCTATTGCTAATGAGCTAACTATAGAGAACAATGATCGCTTACGACTCCAAGAACTTGAAGGATTGGACGAGAAGCGTCTTCAAGCACAACAGCACATTGAGCTATATCAAGCCCGTATATCTCGAACTTTCAATCGTAAAGTTAAAGAGAGGGTATTCAAGATTGGCGAGTTGGTATTAGCCGTTCGGAGACCGTTGGTGATGACTCACAAAAGCAAAGGGAAATTCCAAGCAAAATGGTAGGGCCCTTATATAATTGAGACCGTGTTTTCTAATGGCGCCTATCGGTTATCAAAGCCTAATGGAGATCTACTCATGATGCCAATCAATGGCAAATTTCTTAAGAAATACTATGTATAAAAAAAGAATGAAAATAAAATTCCTTTTATTATTTTTGTTCTGAATAAAGGATTAAGGACAAGGACCACTGCCTTCCTTATTGAATACATAGTCAGCCAATGCATAGAAAGCATCGTTGCCAGAGCTCATAAAAAATTTGCAGGCAGCCATCCTCAGTGCTTCTTCTTCAGGAGTTTTCCCTGGCTCTATTAAGAAAGCAAGGATGTCTTGTGGTGGCTTGGGCGTAGAAGAGCTTTTGCCTACTTCGGTTGGGCCTGTCACTATTGGCTCAACAGGGCACGTCTCAATGACGTCCTCAATCTTCATGGCGACTTCATTCTTTTGTTGCACGTCCTTGGAAGACATTTCCTATAGAGGAGTGGAAATAAGAATGAAATGTTACAATGAGTTCTCACATATTTATAGAATAGGACTATAAATGAACCGGTCTTTGAAATGGAAAACAACATTTCATTCCCGAAAAGGCCTATCCGTTCATTTTATCAGGTTCATCCATTTAATTATGGAATTGAATCAATATTTTCTTTTCCCGAAAGTTATGTTGGTTCATTCATCCATTGATATGAACCTATATGCTTATGACATCTGTCTCCTTATTCCCCAGCTACCAAGGTTTGGTTAAGCTGATTTCTTGTCTCCTTGGAGAGGGATTTTAAATCTTCTATTCTTTCAATCGATTAAAAAGTGGGATTCGTTATTTATCATGTTTTCATGACCTCTGGATAAATATTAAATCTACTTACTTTTCTTATCTGTCATTTTTATTTGACCTCTGCATAGATATTAATCTAATTTTCTTTTGAGTTCTTACATACTGTCATGTCCATATTACCTCTGATAGTATTGTATAATCTAAAAACAGAAAACAAGATTTCATCATCTATCATGTCCATATTACATCTAGATAGATACAAATCATTGAGCATAGAAGACTTATTATTTCCATTCTCATATCATCATAAAAGTCTATTACATTTCTTAGACTTTCTTACAAATCATAATGGAAATCTATTACATCTTGGATTTTCATTCTACACACACAACGATAACCTAATGGAGATCCATTACTTCTTTGGATCTTCTTCGTCGGATTCGTTGTTGGTGTCAATTCCTTGCTGTCTGAGCCTTTGTGGCGACCAGAACAGTAGGAATCAAACTCTGGTCTTCTCTCTCAGACGAGAGGACAATCCCAGAGTACGGCAGCCCGAAGACGTGTTGCTGCCAATACAACTGGTGGAGAAGTGGCGGCCTTTCAGAGAAGATAGGAATGTATCCAGCATTGGGATACGATTCCTAGTTCTGCCGTGAAAGGAACTCTACTACCCAATTTCTTTGGTTAGAGTTGACTCCACCATCCAACTCTTCGTGTATAAAGGCTCTTCCTACCAACAGAGGAAGACCCTTCTATCCCACGAAGAGTACTGAGTTGTCTGATTTGCGCGTCACAAGCGCATGAGCTCCCTGATGTTGATGTCAGAAGAATGCTCCTCATAGCGTCAAAGTCGCCAATACCGGTTCTGGAAAAGCTCTTCAGCCAAACTTCTGCAGAAAATAACAAAGAAAAATTGTTTTAAACAGAAGTATCATTAGACGCTAACTAAAAACAGATGCTTACGCATCTTGTTTTGTCTTCAACAGACTACAAGGATTTTATGCCTGAGGTTTTTACGCCAGTGTCCCAGGTGTACCACTATTCAACAAGGCTTTTACGCCAGTGTCTCAGGTGTACCACTATTCAACAAGGCTTTTACGCCAGTGTCTCAGGTGTACCACTATTCAACAAGGCTTCTACGCCATTGTTTCATGTGCACTTCATTAGCAAGGCTTTTTACGCCCGTGCATCTGACTTATAAGATTCTACATCTGTCAAGAATTTACGCTCATCTGTTTTCAACAAAAAAGTTCAAAGGCAGACAATTGCTTACGATCAAACTTACCAATAAGGTCGAATGGTTCGGCTCTACGAGTGGTTGAATCAATGTCTGGTGACTGAGCGTACAGAGGAACACCATCAGAAAGCATCGCCATCGTCATTTGTTGGAGAATGACATTGCAAAAAGCTATCTTCAGAAGAATGAGAATGAGAATGTATAAAACATTCTTTAACTCAGCTATTTATAAGGGTTGAAGAAACGGTTGGCGTGAGCCTATTTCGGGAAAGATCCTATTAAAAGGCATTCGTGACCACAAGACAAATGCCACGCGTTGTTTTGTTTCTCTTGGGAATGAACAACCATAGAAGCAGTCAAAAGAAGTGTTGAACAATTCTATGCACCAACATATGAGATCAACATCAAGATTTTATTTATAAAAAGGGGGGAGTGGACCCCTACAGATAAAAGAGTCGCAATACATAAAATATTATTTTTCCTCTCCTTCGTTGGGCTGACGAAGGGAGGCACCTAACTCGCGCATATTGCGAATCCCGGAGCGACGCATCAGATTAAGAAATGCTTCTGCATCTCCTGATCCCTCATACGCAGTTGAAGGACCATCATCGATGCGACCAAAGACTGCTGGAGTCAGTCCAAAGCACTCTAAAAGGTTGCGTGCTCGCTCAAAATCAATCCTGGAGCTCGAAGCCTCTTCGTTGTTAATCTCATTCTTTGGCGCCATGACAAAATGAGGATGAATGGCAAGAATGAAGAATTTATTCTTATTTATACAATCAAATCAACTCTTCATATTCCTTATGGGAAACTGCTCATTATTAATGCAAACTCGGGAAGATGAGGAAGCATTCGAAAGTTTCGAGAAAGAAATTTATTGTGACGGTTAAGTATTGACCGACACTATTTCTTGATTTTACACCGACTGTTGGATATCCCCACTTTTACGCGGATGACTGTTGCGTATCCCGAATTTTACGCTGACTGGTCAAATCTCAACTTTTACGCTTCTGTTCAAAGTGTTTCAAATTTTGGAGATATTTGAAAACTTTGAAGGGGGTCTTGTAGGAGCGTAAAAAGTGCCTCATAGAATGAGTCAAAGAGACGGATCATTCCACTCAAGATGATCTATTTTACGCCAAGGAGAGGCTAATCACTTTACGCCTAAAGCAGGCTGATCATTTTACGCCAGGGTCAAGCCAAGGGTTTTACGCCTAGGACAGACTAGCCACTTTTACGCTGGACAAAGCTGTCAAGTCTTGCATTTAATGCAAAGTCTGACATGAAGATATTAATGATGGCATATACCACAGAATTTGAAGGGATTTGTTTTACACAGAGACCAATGTTGTCGTTTAGTATGTGGACTGAGCTATTTTTACGCTCACAGTATGGCTTCTTTTACGCATGGAGACTATATGAGTTCTTACGCTCAAAATTCGACGTGTGCATAAAGTTTATTTGGGCTACTTTACGCTCACGATTATTTAATAACCACTTTACGCGGGAAGTCCATGTCAGGGCTATTTTACACCTAGTCTACTACTTTACGCTCAGAGTACATTGGGGCTATTTTTATGCCCTATTCTTTCTGACCAATTGGGAACGTGGTTTGCCTACATGGCTTTCATGCCACACATCTCGAAGAACGTGTGTACGTGTATCCTATTCTTAATGAAATGATGGGACACGTATCAATGTATACAGAGGATGACTTTGGTCGTGGGTGGCAGTTGTTAGCGTAAAGACGGAACTTTTGCTGAGTTTTTACGCACAAGAGCCCAAGTCTATAAATAGACTTATTTTTCTCACATAAGAGACACAGAGACAGAAGGAGAGAAAACAGAGAGATTAGAACTCAGAGACTGATTCTCCAGAGCATTCTTCTTCAACCTTTCTTTCAGAATAGAGTGAAGCAAAGTAGGAAAGCATTCGGCCTCGCCATCAGTGCCCAAGTGCGTCGATACCTTTCTGGTGACTTAGTTCTTCCAACTGTTCATCTTCAAGCAGTAATCTTCATCATCATCGTATGGTCCAAGGAACAAAGTGATCATTTACAGATCAGACTTCCATAGCAATACTTTCCCAGAATCAAATTTGTACTTCTTGTACTTTTTCTCGTTTTATTTTCAAAAGCCAATTTTCCTGGCATTTTGTTAAGTGAAACACCAGTTATCATTGTTATTTTTGCTATAATATTAAATGCTTAATAAAGTTGTATGTAAATATATATTTTTCCAACTAATAGGAATAGTGGCCCTTTTGCAAAACCTAATTTCTAAAAGGCCTTAGTGTAAATTTATTTTTCACCCTCGCCGACTACTAGGTTCCTGTACTCAGTTTGATTTGAATTCAAATTGATTTTCTTCAAATCCTACAAGGATTGGAAGAAATCCAAGTTAAAGCCTCAAATCGAAATCCTAAAAGGATTTCATCTAAATAACTATATATAGCCAATCCTACTTCCCTCTACAAACCCTAGCAATCAACTTCCTCCCTGCCGCAAGAACAACCAAAGAGGAGTCGAAGGAGCAGTCGAGTTTTTGGCTTTCATCCAAAAAGGGTAAACTAATCTACTCTTGGACTTGCAAATTCCTGTTATTAACCAAAATAGGATGTGAAGATAGGTGTTTGACCTATTGTTAAAGAAGGGAAATGGTGGTAACCCATGTATCGGCCTATTAGAATAAATTGTGATATATATTTTATCATTGCAATAGACAAAATTCAGGTATCTATCATTGGCCAGAGTATCAGGGATACAGAGAATCAAGAAAGGATAGGGTCTTGGTACTGACAGTAGTAGAAGTCCATGATTGATCAGAGTTTGTGACTTTGGAGTTTTTCTGTACTTATGTTCCAGTGAGGCTCTGGAACATGTAATGCTGCCTACATGTTCGATCCATGTATATGCCATAGGGGGTTGAACCTAGAGTAGGGTATGGTGTAAATACAGTAACAAACTTAGGCAACTACGAGTATAGGTCCTAGCAACTACATGACAACATGTATGTGAGTACTGTAACCAATCATACATGGGGTTATAGGATGTCCTAGTGTTGGCAAGCAGGTTGGGACAGGTGATAGGTATCATATAGGGGATTTGGGCATATCAAGTGGTGAGGGGTTATTAGATGAAATCAGAAGTTGGGGATATTAGTATACCCAACTGTTGAGTAAGGGGTCCCCAAATTGCTATAGGATATGGGGTGCCTTAGAGTAGGTCACCAGTACAAGGCCATAGCAGCTTAAGAAAACTATTTAAAACATTAAGGCAACCACAATGCACAGGCAAGGTGAAGGTGTCTGCATTGTCTAGCGTAGGAGTAGGCCTCCCTGTAAGAGGAAATAAGACAAGTAGGTAAGGTAGGAAACAGTGGAGGGTCATGCCAATATCCTAGGTGCAAGATTGTACCAATGGAAATAGACTAGGATAAAGTGGCAACTAGATACTAGATAGGATGAAAGTCCAGTGTACAGTAGCTGTGAAATAGTAGGTACTTACATCCTTAAACCTCTATGCTCTGATAACTATAGGTAGGTTATCGGGTTTGCCTTGAATCAGTCTACATGTTAATATGTGAATGCCTCAGCTTACCCCTATTAGGCCAGCTTGCCCATAATGTATCAATAGCAAAAGTGTAAGTTGCAAATGTTCAGTTCTGGTGTCACACAGTATAGGTGACTTAGAGGCAGTGTACATATAGCAAGATAGGTGTTTGATGTATAGAAAGGCACAAGTGTGTGCTAGTACCTGTAAACAGAGGACAATAGCAATAGTTGCTCAATTCCTAAAGAACTTAGGGTACAGGTAACATGGGGTATGAGAGTGCATCGGAGAAGCATGACATATATGAGAAGAGTGTGGGGAAAAATTAGAATAGGATACCCTGATATGTATATGTACTGAAGACAGAGGCATGTTGGCTTATCTGGGTGAGCCTCAGGGTTATGTATGGTGAATTAGAATAAAGGGGTAATTATGCAACTCAAGTTATGCAATACCTTGGGAAGTACGTCAAGGTAAGTACCAAGATAGGTAGAGTCGAGTATAAGATACCAGTGTCGGATTAGTGAAAATACCAAACAGAGGTATGTAGTTGACATGTAATATAGTAAACAAAAACAACCAATCCTAGTTAAGGAAACAATTTAGTTTATAATAGGCTTCAAGACCCAAAGCCAAGTAGATAGAATAGTCTTGTTTTGGTTTCACCCTTTGACATTGTAAATTTCTAAAATAGGTTACTGGGACTCAAGTTTGGCATCGGACCATATTCATCAGCTCAGGACCACATGCAAGTATACCTTGCCTATCTTTATAGTTATTTACATGATTATTCCTTCTCCTTCGTTACATGTCATTATCTAGTTTTCTCTTGTTGATTGTTGACATGTGTTTTCTCAGATTACGTATACTAGTTAGATTGCCTCATTGATATATAGTCTCTGTTCACAGTTGACATTATAGTTCATATTGGATCTGTTCTCACCTGTACTATGATTGAGTCGTATCATAGAACGAGTGTATCATGACTGAACTGCTATTCCTATTTTGTTTATTCTCAACCTACGAGTCCACACTAGGGGCGAGGGTTGATTATTTGAGTTAACCTGCAAGTCTACACTAGGGGCGAGGGTTGACTGTTTGAACTAACCTGCGAGTCCACACAAGGGGCGAGGGTTAATTATTTGTTCAAACCTGCGAGTCCACACTAGGGGCGAGGGTTTGACTATCCGTTTGATTTCTTGTCATATGTTCACCTAGAAAATTGGCAGCTACTTTTTGTTTCTTTTGTAGTAGTTCATTTATGTGTAGTTGTTCTCATATTCATATCGTAGTTACTTATCATTTTTCTGTTTCTTTCCTGCTTATTTTCTTATGCATGATAAACTGTTAGATATGCATGTTTTATGTATCTTGCTAGTCCCATGAGGACCTGGTGATCTCTCCAGGTTTAGCCGAGGTTGATCCAGGTGCAGACGAACAGGTGTATGAGCCGCACCACGGTACCATTGCTGCTGATGATGTCATTGATGCTTAGCATCGTTTGGACTTAGTACTTTATTTTGATGTCTCTATATTTTATTTCGTCTACTGGTAGTGGATTTGTCTCCAGCGGACGTGACTTGAATTCTTGATACTCGAAACTTCATTTTTATATTATTCTTCATTATTCAGTTCTTCAGTATTTATATATTACTTATTTGAGTTAGTTGTATCTTTTACTTCTGTGGATGAGATATAGATTGCCTTGTTAGTTCTAGACTTCTGTGACTTGTGAGTATATAGACGGCGTTCTACCGTTGATACTGCGGCGTAGGCTGGACTTGGACACAGACTCACATCTCGAAAAGCGGGTGCGGGTCGTGACACCAACGTCTTCCAGCTTTTCGATAGAGAACTCAAGAGCAGTAGGGCCTGAAGCTCATCATCAATCACCATCCTCATCGAAGACAGCTAATTGATGATACCCTGAAGCTCGTTCAGATGTTGTCCCACTGGGAGACCCTCCGTGTACTTCGAGTTGACGAGTTGGCGAATAAGAAACGTCTTATTGCTAGCCGTCTTCCTTTCGTACAATGAATGCAGCTCCTCCCACAATGCTTTTGTCGAACTCTCCATGGATACGTGGTAAAACACCGAGTCGTCCAGTCATTGGCAGATGAATCTAACGGCTTTCTGATCCAGTCTTTTCCAGTCTTCAGTAGCTTTGTCCGATGGCTTTGCGTTGTCGCCCTCCAACGGACCATAAAAATCCTTGCACCAGAGTAGATCCTCCATCATTGGCTTCCAAATCGTCCAGTTTTCCCCTGTGAGGGTGATCATACGAGTGTTTATCTGCTCCATAGACATGGTTGCCAGAACCTCCAAAGCTCTAATACCAATTGTTGGGAACGTGTTGTGACCCGAATCGGAGTTGGCCCATGTGGTGCGATATTGAATTGTGTCCATATGCCTTAAAAGAGAATTCTTATGTAACACTACCAAAATAAGTCATATTGACGACGAATTTAGCGATGCCAGTTACATACGTCGGTAACTTTTGTGTATTTAGCGACGTTTTATAAAGACGAACGTCACTGTCAGCGACGTTTAGCGACCGTTAGCGACACACATTATGGTTTGGAAAGCTATGACGCGGTCTAGTCGCAGAACGTCGCTGTTTTATTTAACTCAACAACATTTTGCGACTCCATATTAGGTACGTCACCAGTTATTTATTGAATAGTGACGTTTAGCAACGTCGTTTACGGACGTCGCTAAAATGTTTCATGTAGGGTTCCAGCCGATCGTTTTTTTATTTTCTTTCACCCAAAATTTTCAATCTCCCGCCCCCCAAATTTCTCTTCCCCTTTCCCTCTCCTCTCCGGCGACCCCCTCCCTCCGGCGACCCCCTCTCCCCGAGGGCCCCCTCTTACAGCAGCCCCCTCTTACTTCGCACGTCGTCGACATCCTCCCCGCCATCGACATCCTCCCCGTCCCCTCTTCCCGGCGACCCCGATCCGACCAAGGAAGGTATAACCCTAACCCTATCTCCTTTTTCCAGACACGACACACACACGCGCTGACACGATACACACACACGCTGACACGACACATACGCACACACTGACACGACACACACGCACACATGACACAGACACACACAGACATGACACAACCCTATCTCCCTTATATATATATATATATATATATAATATATATATATATAATATATATATGAAGCTACTGTCACATGAATGAAGGGGAAAAATCAGATAATGGGAAGGGGGAGATGTGGACTGGTATAGGTTGGAGTTGGGGACTGTATGTCCATATATATATATGAATGTATAGGATATTAGAGTGTCTTTTTGACTAATTCAGTGAAGGGGGTGATGTGGACTGGTATAGGTTAGAGTTGGGGACTGTATGTCCATATGAGAGTATATATGTCTTAATAGTAGTGTATCCCATATATAGTATAGTATCCTATATATGTATTGCATAAGAGTGTATAGAGTGAGTATACTAGTAGTATATCATAGTATCCTAGAGTGTATAGAGTTAGTATCCTAGAGTGTATTGAGTGAGCCTCCATAATTCCTTTCTTCTCATTCGGCTCATTCAGCCGACTATTACGCATCATATATATGATATCTACCTCAACCTTAACCTAGCTAGAGAAGTGTAAAAATATTAATATTAACCAAGGTTCATAATATCGGTATCGGTATCGGAATCGATATCATGGATCTCATGGATAATGTGTATCTATCTTTGCAGAATTATTGTCAAATGGATATGAATTACTATCTGCGGCATCGTTCGTGGATGTATAATCGTCATCCTGATGACATGTGCGGTGTGCGGGATAAATTTATACATGGAGTAGAGCAATTCCTGTAGTTCGCCAAGACGTTCCCTCAGTACATGGACCGTACCAAAATTAAGTGTCCATGTGTGAGATGTCGCAACATAAAATATCATCCAGAAGTGGATGTGACATTATTTGTACTCGAGAGGTTTTATGTCGAATTACTATCAGTGGACGTCACACGGAAAACTTGTGCCTTTAGCATCGGAGCTGGAGCCTAATTTCCTATATATGGATGTCCATGACCATGCTGGTTACGACGAAGGGTGCGTGAACATGATTTTTGATGCTGCGGGACCTAGTTTCGATCCAGACAATCATGATGCGGCAGAGGAGGCACCGAATGCCGATGCTGTGAAGTTCATGGAGTTGTTGGAGAATGCAAGAAATCCTTTGTATCCTGGTTGTGAGGATCATTCACCGTTGGAGGTGGTTACAAGACTGCTGAGCATCAAGTCCGATTTTAATATGTCTCAAGAATGCTACAACCGAATCATCGAGTTGATTATAGAGATCTTGCCGGTAGGTGCAAAGTTACCTACAGACTTCTACCGGTCCAAGAAGATGGTGAGATCTCTCTGGATGGGATACGAGAAAATTGATGCATGTCACAACGGGTGCATGTTGTACTACAAAGACGACAAGGATGAAGACGTGTGCAGATTTTGTGGTGCTGATCGCTACAAGGCAACAAGTTCAAGTAGGACTCTCGGTGCAAGGAAGCCTACCGATTCGATGCACTACTTGTCGTTGACGTCGCGGTTGCAGAGGTTGTTTATGGTGAAGGAGACTACAGAAAATATGAGCTGGCACAGACGGGAACAGATCGAAGGAGTGTTGGATCACCCATCTGATGGGGAAGCATGGAAGCACTTTGATCTAGAGTATCCAGATTTTGCTTCGGATCCGCGTAATGTCAGATTGGGTCTCTCTTCCGAGGGTTTTACCCCATTCGGACTTTCGGGCTCCCGGTGTTCATGTTAGCCTGTAATTGTCACTCCATACAATCTACCGCCTTGGATGTTTATGAAGACTCCGTATATATTTCTCACCGTTATTAACCCGGGTCCGAACAATCCGAAGAGGAACATTGATGTGTATTTACAGCCATTGATAGATGAGTTAAATCAGCTGTGGGAAGTAGGTGCCAACACCTACGATGTTTCTAGAAAGCAGAATTTTTAGATGAGGGCCGCACTGATGTGGACCATCAACGACTTTTCGGCATATGGAATGTTATTTGGATGGAGCACTCATGGTCGTCTCTCATGTCCGTATTGCATGGACCGCACGAAGGCTTTCCGTTTAAAATACGGAGGAAAACCGTGCTTCTTCGATTGTCATCGACAGTTTTTGCTGAAGGACCATCCGTTCCGGAGGAACAGGAATGCATTTCGTGCCGACGTTGTAGAGAAGGCCAATCCACCGCCAAGGTAGACCGGAGGCACGATATAGGAGGAGGTCAAGGATTTTCCAAGTGCTATCGAAGAGCCTACAAAGGGATACAAGTGTGATGAATTTGGCCACACTCATAATTGAACGAAAAAGTATATTCTGGGACCTGCCTTATTGGAGCACCAATCTGATCAGACATAATCTTGATGTCATGCATATCGAGAAGAATGTGTTTGACAACATAATCAATATTGTGATGAACGTAAAGGGAAAGACGAAAGACAATCCCAAGGCCAGGTTGGACTTGGAAGATATATGCAGACGTCCTGTGTTGCATTTGATAAAGGAAGGCAATGGGAAGTATAAGCAGCCTAAGGCAATTTTCTCACTAGACAGGGAGGATAAAGTGAGACTTTGTAGGTGGATTCAGGGCCTAAAATTTTCTGACGGATACGTGTCAAATTTAAGAAGATGCATCGACCCGAAGAAGAACAAACTGACGGGTATGAAGAGCCATGACTGTCATGTATTTATGGAGAGGTTAATTCTGATAGCATTTTGGGAATTATTACCGTTGGTTGTTTGGGATCCATTGACAGAGTTGAGCATATTCTTCAGAGATCTTTGTTCTACTAAGTTGCTTGTCGATCGTCTAGAAAAGCAAGAGAAGGACATTGCAGTAACGTTGTGCAATCTTGAGAGGGTGTTCCCTCCTGGGTTCTTCGACTCTATGGAGCATTTACCAATTCATCTATCCTACGAGGCACGTGTTGGTGGGCCCGTCAGTTATCGGTGGATGTACCCGTTTGAGCGGCATTTGAACCACCTAAAGAGAAAGGTGAAAAACAAGGCTCGGGTCGAGGGTTTTATTTGTGAAGCCTATGTTCTCGAGGATATTACAAACTTTTGCTCGATGTATTTCAAGCCACATGTTGCTACTAATAGAACAAGAGCTCCCAGGAACGACGATGGATATCTTGAATCTAATGATGCAAAACTGAAAGTCTTCAATGCTTTCTGAAAGCCTTTCGGGAAAATGAAAAAAGATATCTGAATGACGAGAAACTAAGGGCTACTCGGTTATATATATTGCTCAACTGCGACGAGGATGAAGTGGAGAAGATCGATGGATAAGTAATTAACGCGTCCACATTTACGTCATCTATGCATGTAATAGTATCCAATATTATTATTACACTAATTGGTATATGTGTTGTTATTTTCAGCATATTTAATGATGATGTGAGGTCGAGTAGACAGTACATAACGGATGAAGGACTGGAACAGGAAATGAGACGTCATTTTCCTTCATGGTTGAGTGCATATGTAAGATGATGCAGTAATTACTTCTCGTATATGCACTTTGCACAGTAATTAACGGAACGCTGAATTTAATTTCTTATCTTATGGTATTTAGATCGATCATCCGGACGCAATACTAGAGAATGAGTCTATTAGAACTCTAGCCAAGGGGCCCATTTATTCTGTCAAAATATGGCCAAGCTATTATGTGAATGGGTTTAGGTTCAAGTCAACAAATGCTCCGATCAGAGAGAACTTTCCAGATCTTGATTCGACCAAAAATAGTTGTTTGTGTATCCGATCTACAAACTACAAAGATGTAGATCCGGACAATGATTTCTATGGCGTCTTACGAAAGATTGTATAGTTGACATATAACTACGACGTAGAGCCGGCTAAGATCGTGTTGTTCAGGTGTGATTGGTTCGATCCGATCTAAGATCAAGGTTGGAAAATTGACAAGCATGGTCTTGTGGATAATAACTACCGCCGTCGATATCAAGGATACGAACCATTTGTCCTAGCAAGTCAGGCTCAACTAGTTTACTTCACTACTTATCCTAGACGGGGAACAACTAGGTTGGACTGGTGGGCAGTATGCAAGACTAAAGCCAGAAATACCTACGATGTTGACGAAATAGCTTATCAGGAGGACGAGTTATCCCTCGTAACAAATACAGTTGACGTGGACACAACGGAAGTTCCATATTACACGTCTAATCGTGTAGAAGAGGTAGAAGTATCCGAAGAGGAAAACGAAGTAGATAAAAGCGAAGATGAGGAGGAAGAGGAAGATGAGGACGCGGAGGACGAAGAAGATGAATTTTCAGAAGATGATTGAAAGTAAAATAAAATATAAAATATCTTCCACATTACATGCCTAATATTGTCATTTTGTTTAATCCTTAATTAATCTCTATGTTCCGATCAATCTTACCAGATGGCATTCATGACCCGAGGACGTCGCTTGAGAGAGGCACCTGCTGCTGAGGAGGTAGTGCTTCTTCCTGCTACTGAGTCGGTAGTGATACCTACTGCAGAGATGACGGTCAAGGAAGAACTTCCTCCTACTATTAAGGAGGAAGTGATTCCTAAAGCCGAGATTGCTGTGAAGGAGGAGATGGCACCAGAGGCAGTTGCACCGGAAGTTCCAGTCATCCATCTCCTCTGGATATTGATCTTGCTGGCATGGATCCTACTTATGCGCAGTGGCTGAGGAGGGAGATCTCTCTGCGCCTGCGTAGAGGACAGTAGACTTATTGATCTTTCTGGATGTTGATCTTTCTGGATGTTATTATCTAGACTTGGATGTTGATCCATCTCCTCTGGATATTGATCTTTCTGGATGTTATTATCTAGACTTGGATGTTTATTTTACTTTCTAGATGTTTATTTTACTTTCTGGATGTTTCTGGATGTTTATAGAGTTTATTATCTAGACTTGGTTATTATCTAAAAATTCAATGGAGGGTTGCTCCGGGTCTATTTTATAGACTGTGATATGTTAAATGCATGTTTATTATCTACAAATTCAACGGAGAGTTGTTCCGGGTCTATCCTTATAACCTGTGATATATTAAATGCATGATTATTATCTTGTAGATATCTATTTCTATCAGGTATGACAGGACGCAGAGGATCGTATCCCCGTGGCAGTAGAGGAGTATCCCGTGGAGGTAGAGGTTCCACCGGTGGACGGAGTGGTACTCCGTTAGTGGATGACGGTGCCGGTCCCTCGTCTCATAGTACTCCAGTGTACCAGCCACTCGGATCTCCGTCTGCGTCGACAGTACGTGGCAGCACTCCTGGGACGGACAGTTCCAGGCCTAATCCTAGCCCGTCTAGCAGTATTCCTTCTGCTGACGGCACTATGGAGATGGAGGAGCGGGTGGAGGAGGTCGCACCTATGCCGCCTACATATGATCCGAGCGATCCCCCATGCGTCCCTCCGGACGAGACGAGGATGGAGATTTGGTCCGACGGGCCTACAAAGTAAGTTAATTAGTTAATATTTATTCATACTTATATCTATATGTTAATGAATTTAATTATCGTTGTGTAGATATCGTCCCCCGTCAGTTCAGAGGACATTGGGGCTATTTCTGAGGTCCAACTACGGCGGGGCCTTGGATCAACTACTCGGATGCATCGGACGAGAGGAAGGCATTCTGGTTTGCCCACTTCAAGGTAACTAAAGTATATTGCTTTTAGTATAAATCATATTTTATGCATATTGTATAGCTAACTAATTTAATTCTTATAGAAAATATATTTTTATCCACCACACCGGACTGAGATGATTGAGAAGCAATTTTCTGCCGTTGCTGCCAAGTTGATCCGGGATGCGATCGACGACCAGAAGGCTCGAGACCGTTCCAGAAAAGGGATCCAAGGTTGGATCACGTCCGAGCAGTGGACTGCCATGAAGGCTAGATTCGACGCTCCTAGGTACAAGGAACGGTCGGAGAAGGCGAAGGTGGCTAGGACGAAGGCAGGGAAGTGGTGTGGTGTCTCGATTCCCATGACGAAACATTTCCATCGCCTGGTACGTGTTTTACTGTAATATATTATTTTAATAAAAGTAGTAATAAAATGTTTAATTTCAATGACAAACATTCTATTATAACAGGTAAAGAAGGGTGCGAACCCCAACATGGTGACGGTCTTCCTGGCTACCCATCGGAAGGACGGAAAGCTTATCGATGATCGGACCACGCGAAGCTATGTAAGTATTACTTTACATGTCACTAACTTTATTATAACTTAAGAAATATGTAAATATATCCATAGACATGGAACAACTAGGTTGGTAGTAAATATTATGCTTATCGAGAAGCGTACTTTTCTAGGATGAGTATCTTAGGCTAGAGCGTGAGCTTACTAGTGCATCTGCGGAGGGAGGGGCTTGTACTTCCGCACAGCCTCGTCCGGCTCGGACGATGGACGAGCTCTGGATGACCGCCGTTGGTGATCTTCAGAGGGGTACGTACTACGGTACATGATCCTACAGCGCCTTTGTGGTGACGCAGTCATCCAGAGCCTTCTTTGCTAGTGTTCATTCTCCACATCCCTCAGAGGAGTCGGTCCGAGTGGGGGAACTCTGTCGCCAACTTACTGAGCTACGTGACGAGCTGTTACGGAGGATGGAGTAGCCCCAGTCTCAGCCGCAGACGGACGATGCGGCCCTCACCGCACGATTTGATATGCTCGAGTGCACCATTAGGGAGACGGGTGAGAGGACGGATCGTGCCGTTCAGGCGGTGCAGGGGACGCAGACGGCCATTGGCGAGCAGATTTCGAGGCTGGCGGCTGTTATGACGTCCACCAACTCCAGACTGCTGGCCATAGAGCGGACACTTCTTGGTCATGCTTCGGCATCCACACCGATTGCAGCGGCTCCACTGCCCCAGCTTCCTCCTACTGATGGGTCGTCACCGGTGATGCTGACCCCGGAGCAGTATAGGTTTCTGGTGTCCCAGGTGTAGGCACTGCCTACTCCTCCTCCTCCTCATCATGACCAGGCATAGTCCTTTATTGGACTTGTTTTCATTTGTTGTGTTGGTGACCCATTGTTGGGTCTTTATGTATTTGTTGGTTTATGTATTTATTTTATCCCGAGTATGACTATTTGTGTTATGTTATGTTGAATATTATCGGACATACTTTTTATAGCAGTTTGGTAGTGGATTTGTATCCACCCGGCTATTTATTGTCTTTCTGACCGTTCGATTCTATTTATTTGATTATTGGTAGTGCATTATTATTATTTGTCTCTATATTAGTTTGCCGGTGTTGATTGTTCCACCGAAGGGGTCGGCGAATCCAGAAAATTCTACGGAGGATTGCTCCGGATCTATTATTTGCAAACTGAAACTCTAAATACAGGTACAATGTTTTTAATGTAACTGTTATTTATATGAAATGCATACTGCCTGCTTTTTTTATAATTTTTTTGGAATTAGTGACGTTTAGCGACGTTCAGCGATAGTCAGCGACGCACACTTACGTCGCTAGAACATCGTAAACCTGAGAACCAAATGTCGCTAATCGTCGCAGAACGTCGCAGATGCGTTGACGTGGCAAACTGTACAGGTCATCTAATCTAGTATCTGGACGTTGGTATTCAAGTATCATAATGTCGCTAAACGTCGCTAAAATGATGATGTAACAACCAAAAAATTCTCAGATATAGGGTCGGACAACGTCGCTAATCACTAATTTAACGTCGCTAAAATTTGAACGGACAGCGACAATCAGCAACGAAAGGTTACGTCGCTAATTAGCAACGTTGTTGTCGGTAAAAGTCGCTAATACTAGCGACGTAATGCGTCGCCGATCTACGTCGCTATGGCGACGAATAGAGACGTTTTTCCTAATAGCGACCATGAATAATGCGACATGCCCAAAACGCAGCTAAATACGTCACTGTTTTCAATTAGCGACGTTTTGTGGCTGTTTAGCGACATCGTTTGGCGTCGCTAATATGAGATATTTTGGTAGTGTAAGGCCTGAACCAATCTCAATTATCTACACCACATGATCCCACCTCCTAATTGATGTGAGACTAAATTACCAACTCCATTGTCACCCAACATTTGAGCGCTCAACCGGAAACGAGATACAATCCAACAATCTCCACCTTAGCTCGTTTTCGCTGATCGAGCAACCTAGCACACCCGGCTACCATTTTGTTCGTTCCAGCTAGCCGAACACCCTTAACACACTTTGGCTACCTTTGCTCGTTTCCGCTAGCCAAGTACCTAGGAGATCCAACATATTGTCATCTTGATCCGTTTAACTACAGAACCAAGCTTGACACATTCACCTACACCACAATTGTGTGCCAACCACAAAGCCTTGCTCCACCTTGGGCTCGTCAAATCTACCTTTGAAGCCAATTCTTGTAGTTGATGCTCCTACTCCACCTTGAGAAGAGCCCGTATAATCAGATTATACACATGAACGTTCAGCATCATCTGTCTCGAACCAATTAGAACCGTCCAAACGAGCCCCGTAACCTGGCTTTGATACCAATTGTTGGACGCGTGCGAAAGCGTTTGCCAACCCACCTGATCGAAACCAACCTTCGTCTAATGGACACTAAGCATAAGATGAAGACAAGTATATGGTGGTGACGTACGTCACCTGAACAAATTTCAACCTTTAATAACTCAGATAAAATTACAAGATTGACAAAACTCACGTTGAACCCTTTAATAGGTTCAACCCCTCACCACTCTCAAGAAGAAAAATAGAAGATTACAATTGAGATCACTCACCAATCCGTAGCAATCTCCCTAACTGAAGTTGACGACTCCTTGATTAGATCTTCTTCTTCCTTCTATCTTGGATGACGAAGTCCTAAGAGCAAAGTATGAACTTTCTCTTAGATTTTCTTGTGGACGAGCACCCCGAATCTCCACTTTGTGCTGTGCTTTGTGCCTCCACCCTCACCCCATTTATATATGACGAGAAAATCATATTCTAGTAATAATAGGATTTCCTAAATAATAATAAAATAGGAATCCTATTATATCTAAAATATTCCATCAACATCCTATTTTAGATCATAATATGATTTCCTAAAATGAGAATACTATTATATCTAAAATAGCATGACACCAATTATGGCCATCCAAATATAATCAAATAAAATATTTAACTAGCTTTGGGTTCCACAAATATGTTGTTACCAAATCCAGACTGGACTCCAACAATTGTTTGATGTCTCTTATCACGATTCAGAGTAATATGATATATATAGCTAGGTTAGAGAGTATGATTATGAAAGGTAAACTGAAGGTAAAAGGAGAGAACATTTGTATCACAGCAAGCCCAGGATTAAGCCGTCGTAAATAGAAATATAGAGCTTCGTCTCCCTCGACGCTTTCTTGAGAGAGACCATGCAGCCTACTGGTGGCAAAACCTTCTGGTTTGGGTAAGTTTGAGCTGGAGTGACATCTGCAAGTAGACTCATTTCTTATTATGCAAGTCGCAAGGATGGATATAAGAAAGGCCATTAGAGAGGAGGAGCTATAAGAGGTTGGATATTGGCAGCAGCCTGAAACAATTCTGAGACCGTGGCACTTGTTGTATTGAGAAAGAAAGCTATGGCTAGTGAAATGAATAAAGCAACTCAATTATCAAATCAATACCTTCATCATTGATCATTAGTTAGAAATGAGAAATCATAAACATTTGGAAGTTATCCCTCCAATTGATCATGGTTGGAAACTTTCTTACTTGAGCAGTACAATATGTCCATGATGCTAATCACTTTAGAACAATTGTACTAAGATTGATAGATTACTATATTATTAAGTTGCAAAAATCAACAAAGAAATATCTATGGCTACTCTTCTTGTGACTATTCCGCTTGCCTCCACTGCATCTCAATCTGAATCCGACCATTTTTCGAGTCAATGAGATGAAACTTCTCGTTGATCCGCTTGTTGGTCACAACGTCTGCAAGGCTGATGGTGACATAACCCAGATTTTCCTGAATGGACAACAGAGCAGAAATATCAATGATAACCACAGAGATATCTAATATCCAGCGGAACTTAGATTATCGCGGAAACTGAAGATGAAGATAACAAGGATGTGGCATCAAAATGATTGTTTTGCTTAAAATAGTTATAGCTTACCAAATTTTGATAGTACAAAATCTTGAAATGTTTAGTGAACTGAAGATGAAGATACCAGGGAGGATGCTAAGTTAACCCTTTAATCATGTCTCATGCCATGACCGTACTGTAAGTAGCATGGCGACAGAGTAGTATGGTGCATAGCTAGAATGTAAGCTCACCTGTCCATTGATCAGCATAGCCATGGCTTCTCACCTACTAGTTAATTGCTCAATAACACAAATAAAACTCTCAATAACACATTTTCACCCCATAGACATCGCGAAGCAAGAAGTAGAGGTGTACAAACTGATTATCACTAAGCTTCTTTTAGTCTTTCCATTTCGTTCCATCGCTTACGTCAACCCTATCAACAACCAAGTACTCGGCCTCATCTTCTATTCCTCTTCAAATCCTACACCCATCAACCCATGCAGCCTCGACTGCTACGTTGTCATTCTATACAGAAATCCACTTTTGCCCTTGTTGCAGTAAATTAGGGTTAGGTCTTAAACAGATCAACTGGTCGGGTCAGGTTGACCCATTCTTTAGGGGTCGAGCTCAGGTCTAACCTAGACAGATCGGTTCCGAATCGAGTATTGACCAACTATGCATTAGATAACAGGGGCAAGTTTTAAAATAACTTTACATGTTTAATCAGGCAAACAAGAGAAGAAGAGTAGTAGATTAGTAAAATTACTTGGAAAATAATGCAATAGATTAAGCACAGATGGGTTTTGCATACTGAGTGACACTACTTGGGACAACACTCCTGCGAGCGAATTGGTATGGTACATCGGGTCCTAGAGATACTGTAAGATATTAATGAAAGATGAGTGAAATTTAGTACGGTACTAGTTCAAATAGATATATTAGGTTCTGTTTCCGATAGATGCAGATTCTTGGAGATTAAGCAAAAATGTAACAATTTACCTTTGAGTGTATGCCAATGCTCGGTGGCCTACTGAGGACCTCTACATGCATTTTATCATTAACAGGCGGCTCCTCACACACAAATTGAAACTCTTCTTCCCACCTTGGATCCCTGTTTTTCTTCATGTGCTGCAGTAAAAAAAAGAAAAAGAAAAAGAAAAAAAGATTCGTGAATATATGTGAACTTGGAAAGAAATGAGTGCAACTTAATATAGCTAGCTCCTCTTACCTTTGTTTTCCTTCCATAACCTCTGAAAGTAATCCGGGCATATGGATTGGTGTGGTGTTTGCCCTCAAGATCTTGAGCTTCGTGGACTGTGACAACAAGCAGACCGCCACCCGCGGGAGTACCATCGGGCGCCTTCTCTACCACGTTCGCGTCCTCGCTATCATCGGTTGCCTCTTCGTCTTCCTTGAAAGGCTTGTATGCCAATTCCACAGCAAGCTGCCCTCGTGATTTCTCGTTTTGAGTATCGTTTGGATCCATATTCTTGAGCAAGTCTAGCATCATAGATCTTGGCTCATCGGGTGTAAGATCTCTCAGCGGAACAACGTTCAAGCCCATTCTTTCATGTTTCCCAACCTAAGAAAATTCAATGGAACTGAGTAGAACCTTCAATATATAAAGATTGAGCAGGTAAAGAACATATTATGTATGCATGCATGCCTGATCCCAGTCATAAACATCAAGCTCCAAAGCTTGAGATTCTGGATCTTTGACTACCAACTTGAATTCTTCATTCCATTCAGGATTGAGGTTACTGCGCTTCACTGTGGTTTTCTTTGAAGGGAGGTTATCTTCTGTAAGTCTAAGTTTGACGTACGGGTCCGATTTGCCCATTAGATCTTTCTTTTTCAGTCTATGAGCGGATATGACCTTCACATAGAGAATTCCAACAGCCTTCTTTAGGGCTCTGCGAAAATTCATAGGGAGGATTAGTTATTTGGCAGATGTTGTATAAGAAAATGGAAATTTCTCAGCAACTAACAATAGAATAGGCATGTGCAAAGTTACTTTGATGGGTCCATAATTGGTACTGGCAATGTTTTAGGCCACAGATACATGTTAGCAACCTGATTCTTTATGGTTTCCTGCATAACGAGAAAAAGGCATGTCAAAAGAACAGGAAATAATAAGATCTAACTAGCTTTAGTAGATAGCACTACACCAACTTACACAATACAAGGCTGATGTAATTTCAATGTACAGACTGAAGATATCAAGGTGTGGGTGTTTAAGCATTGGTAGCTAAAGAGGGAAATCTTGAGGCATTAAAGTAGACTATAAGATAATACCAAAACACTCAATGATGTCTAGTGCTAACCTTACACTAAGGTATAGTTGAAAGATAACAAAATTGTTTTCTACTAACCCTATAACTAAGGTTCTTATCAAAAAAAATATATATAAAAAAACCCAAAAAAAATGATATGGGATACAATTCCTACCAAACCACAACAAAACTTCAACCATGAAAGCTTGAGGCATTAATTCAGGCAAAATGTCAAGTGCAGTGGATTAAAAATGTGCATAAGTTAAGAAAATGGGCTTAAAAAGGAAAATGCTAAATGATGTGAATAGTACCTGGACAAAACCGTAAAGACCAGGGATAGACATGAGATCTGCCCCAAAAAGTTTGAGGCCAAAATCAACATGTGGCTGCAAATTCAGAAATTTGAACATTAAGGAAAACAAAAGGTAAATGTCAGAAAACTACAAGCTTGTTCACTCACCTTTTCCATGAGAGAGACAAAAATGTTTGCGAAACAAGGAAAACTGGGGACCAGGGGCTTTAAGGTAATACGAGGTACGACAAAGATTTGTAAATCTATCACCTAAAAATAAAATAATCTCAAATGCAAATAAACGACATTGAATACCAAATATACATATACTGAAGAAGATACATTTCGTACAAACTAAGTATGAAACTGTTCTTCTAAAAACACCTGCGCAGTAGCTTTTAAACCAAAGGCTTTAACTGCAACAGTGACATTTGGATTTCCAGCCCACTTGAGGGATAGTTCCATAATCAACTCCTTCTCATCGGTCATGTAGACTTTCATTCCTATGGAAGAAATGTCTTAGTATGGCGTGCAAGTGTATGTACAGTAATAACAAATGAAAACTTAAAGCATGTAAACCCTGAGCAACATGATACATCATACAACAGTTATCTTGTGCTTAACTTGCAAACATGGTAGTTTCATAAGAACTTTCTGTAAAGGGACCATGCACTTTTAGATCCAAAGGAATGGAGGAGGAATTTGAACCAGTGTAAGAGAATAAGTAACCATTATCATCATAGTAACAACCATGGCTTTATACCCGATTTTTGGGTCATCTAAATGGCTTCATTAATCCTTTTACTACGTTGTGCTCCCCTCGTTTGCATGGGCCGATCCAGGAACATAAACTAGGGTGGGCTAGACCGAATTAGGGTGGCTGGTTTGGGCGAACTCCTACAAAAATGTTGAGAACTAATAAGGGATTTAGTCCCACATTGGAAAATGTAGTATGAAGAGGAGCTAGACTTCCTATAAGTAGTGGAGTAGCCCATCAAGCTGCAATAAGTATAGCTAATAATCCAGTGCAGCATGACAGAATGAAGCACATCGAGATCGATCGATTCTTCATCAAAGAAAAGCTGGAACAAGGGATACTGAAAATTGATCATGTTCGCTCAGAAGAACAAGTGGCAGACTGTCTGACTAAGGGTCTTAGTTCATTAAGTCTGTCGAAGCTATGTAACAAGATGTGAATGATTAATATCTATCGTCCATCTTGAGGGGGAGTGTTGAGAACTAATAAGGGATTTAGTCCCACATTGGAAAATGTAGTATGAAGAGGAGCTGTTGAGAATCAATAAGGGACTTTTAGTCCCACATCGAAATATGCAGTATGTAGAGGAGCTAGACTCCCTATATGTAGTGAAGTAGTCCATCAATAAAATCATCCAACCATTATTTTCTACATGGTATCAGAGCCATAACTCTCTCTCTCTCTCCATAAAAAAAAAACAAAAATTTTTTTTTTGCCGACCCCCCCTTCCCTTGCCGACCCCTCCACCACCCTCGCCGACCCCCCCCCCCCCCCCCGACCCCCCCGAAGTAGCAGCCCCCCGACCCCCTCTCGACCCCCCCGACCCCCCCCCCCCCCCCTTACCGTCCTCCACCATCAGCCCCCCCGACCCCCCCCTCGACCCCCCCCCCCCCCCCCCCCCGAAGCAGCAGCCCCCCGACCCCCCTCGACCGCCCCGACTCTCCCCCCCCCGACCCCCCACCCCCCCGACCACCGGCGGCCCCACCCCCCCTTCCCGACCTCCAGCGGCACCCCCCCTTCCCAAACCCTAACCCTAGCCACCACCATGTCTAACCCTAGCCTTTCCATCTACTACAAACCCTAGCCGTCAAAACAAAAAAAAAGGCATATTTCGAAGACAGACGGCTGTCAAATGCTTTATTTGCACCAACTCTGATCCTCGCTTACGCCGTTTGGAACTAACAAATATTTTATTTGTTATTCCTTCTTCACATCGGGATCTCTACAGAGACTGATCATGTCTTCTCTGGTGACCTGACGTGTTCACTTTACATGCGCGCGCCGGTGCTGGCCAAGTTAGTAGCGCATTCGTAAAGTCTGTGACGTCGAAGAAGAAGACGACGAAGACGACGACGAAGTTGGGGAAGTTGTCGACTCCGACGTCGAAGATGCCGAAGAAGACGACGAATAGGGTTCACAGTTGAAGAAGCCATGGATTCAATCAGTGGCAAACTGACGGCCGAAGAGATGAAGGCCTTGGTCGATGATATCTTATCAAAGAGATTAACCGAGGCAACCCCACGTGTGATCCATACTGATGTGGATCCGTCACCTTACAAAATAGAGAAATTGGAGAAGCTGGAGACGAAGTTGGAAGGCACGTCCAACTACTTGAAGTGGTCGCGGCAGGCGATGCGGACGCTGAAGGGACGTGGCTTGGTTGGCTATGTCACTGGCCAAGCCAAGGCGCCAGCCGATCACTCCGCAAAGGAGTTTACTGTTTGGGAGATTGTCAACAACGTAGTGGCTGGGTGATTGACTGCCTCATTAACCGACCAGGTGTCGGGCAATGTCGAGGCAATGGAGGCTGCTGCTGATATATGGCGAACTCTAAAAGATATGTACTCCGGCTCCGGCAACCCTATGCGAGTCTTTCAACTGCAAGATGAACTCGATAGGGTGGCCCAAGACGAACGTACCATCTCTGAGTACGCAGCCCTGTTGAAGAAGTACTGGTCTGATCTGGATCATTATGATCCTCTTGGGATGGAAGATGCACAAGTCGAACCGGCATTCGCGAAGTACGTTCAGACGTTCCTGGCTTATATTTCGCGGCAGCGTATGATGAAATTCCTGAAGGGACTACACCCTGTATTTGAGCAGAGACGGAATATCCTCCTATCCCAACCCACGCTTCTGACCTTGGAAGAAGCTATAGCCGTCATGACACAGGAAGAAGCTCGACTGAAGTTAATGCCCAACAAGGGCTCCTACCAGGGGGAGCAAGCCGCGGTTGAAAAGTCTGCCCTTGCTGCCTTCAATCAACCTCCATCTGTGGGTGGTGTTTGCCACAATTGTGGTGACTCCGGACATTACATCCGATTTTGTCCAAAATCCTTGCGTAATCAGTCTAATGATCGAGGACGGAATCGTGGAGGCCGACGTGGTAGTAGAGGAGGATATGCTGGTAGAAGGGGCGGACACAAAGCAAATCTGGCGGAGGAAGGGGGAGAGAATCAACTGGCTGAAATAATCCCGCTTGAGCGGGAGTTCCTTGAGAAGTTGCGCGGCACAAAGCTGGGTTCGGCCGACAGTCCTAGGGCGTCTTCTACCTTGGGAGATCACATCACTTGTTTTGCCCAAACCAGCACTGGTAATTCTGCGCGTGCTCTTGCATCTGTCCATCAGCCAGGATGGATTATGGACTATGGGGCATCTCGCCATGTCACGAGATCCCCTGGTGCGTTTCAGGACTATACTCACCTACCATTGCCGGAGAATATTCAGACCGCTGATGGTACATCCAGTCCTGTAATGGGTAAAGGCACTGTCACATGCACCCCTTCCATCACTCTAACCAATGTCTTACATGCTCCGTCTTTTCCTGTCAATCTTCTATCAATTAGTGCCATTATACTTGATCTTAACTGTACTGTTTCCTTTGACATTCCTACGGTGACTTTTCAGGAGAAAGGGACAGGACGACGACTTGGGACTGGCACATGGCATAAGGGGCTGTGGTATTTAGACAGGACTGGACTGGACAACGCATTGGCATCCTTGGTAGCAGACGCACCACCAGAAGCTTCCTGTCGCAGTGTTGAAGCCGATTTGCTACTCCACCACCAGCGTGTCGGTCATTCCTCTTTTCAAGTTCTAAGTCGAATGTATCCGTCCTTATATCAAAGGGATAATAAAGAGAAGTTATTTTGTGATGCTTGTGAGTTGGAAAAACATACCAGAAGCTCGTATGTGAGCTCGGGGAATAGGAGTTCAGCTGCTTTTGACATGATACATTCGGACGTATGGGACCCTTGTCCTACAACCGGAATTAACGGCTTTCTATGGTTCGTCACCTTTATTGACTGTTATACCCGCGTGACATGGGTCTACCTTATGAAGAATAAAAGTGACGTCCTTGAGGCCTTTCGGGACTTTCATCGACGGATGGAAACACAATATGGCGCTAAAATTAAGTGTTTCCGGTCTGACAATAGGACGGAGTATACTAATAAGCGGGTTGCTGAGTATTTTTCCACTCATGGAATACTACATCAAACTTCATGTGCTTATACTCCGGCACAAAATGGTGTGGCTGAACGAAAGAACAGACACCTGCTGGAAGTCGCACGGACGATGATGCAGGCTATGAATGTCCCGAAACACTTATGGGGGCAGGCTATATTGACGGCCTCTTATCTCATCAACAGAATGCCATCTCAAGTATTGGAGTGGAAGACACCGTTGGAGATGCTTACTGGGGCAACTTGTAATGTCCCAAATTCGTGATACGTATTTAGTGTACGTATACGTGTTTTGGACCCATATTTTATTTAATCATGATTAGTTATCTTGGTTTATTTTGCATTGGCTTGGTTTATTTCATGATTCATTTGGTTTAAATTGCTAGAGAGAGAGAGTTTATTGGCCTTGACTTGGTTCACCTTGGTTTATCTTGGCTTGGTTTATTTTGGGTTGATATAGAGAACCACCACCCTACCATAAATATCAATTTCCCTCTCTCTCTCTCCTCATTTATTTTCTTCTTCATCTTCTTCCTCATTACTATTTCCTCTCCACCAACCTAGGCAAGTTGCATCTTGCTATCACTTGAGGGCTACATTTTATTTGTCTAATAGCTTTATTAGCTCATTTTAAGCAACATTAGAACTTGGGTTTTCTCCATTTGGAGCTTGGAATTTTGTAGATCTAGGATTGAAGTATTTTCAGATTTTGGTGGTTTTGATCTATAAAACTTGTTCATTTTCATGTTTTGATTGTTCCATATGGAAGAGAATTCAATTTTACACAAGTTAGAACCTTGAAAATCCAAATTTGGTTTTGTTTTGGTCAAGATTTGAAGATTGGAATTTTAGGATTCTTGAGAGTTTCCTCTCGGCCTGGAGAAAAAGACCCCCCCCGGCCTGCGCTCTTTAGCGCAGGGCTGACTTGCGCTCGGCCCCCTGGGCTGAACTGCGCAACCACCCCCTCGGCCTGCGCTCTTTAGCGCAGGGCTGACTTGCGCTCGGCCCTCTGGGCCGAACCGTGCACCCTTCTGCGCAACCTGATCCCTGCGCGCTTGAATCCAGCGCAATCTGACCCTCGCGCAATCCATCCTTTGCGCAACCCGACCTAGCGCAGTTGGCTCCAGCGCAATCCAACCTAGCGCAGTTGGCTCCAGCGCAATCCAACCTAGCGCGCTTGGCTCTGGCGCAGTTCGACTCCAGCGCACTTGGCTCCAGCGCAATCCAACCCTGGCGCAACCTGTTCCTCTGAATCCCATGCGCAATCTAACCCTGGCGCAACCTGACCCTGGCTGCCCAGCGCAGTTTAGTCATGGCACCTATTTGCATTATGTTTTATTTCATCTTCTTTTAGTGCATGGTATTTCCTGTTTATATCCTTACGCCTTTTGACACGACATTGATATGAGCACGATGTGAGCATAGCATGGTTGACGTATTGAATTCTGTGAACAACTTGATAGTGACCCGTGGTGGTGCACTCCAGATAAGCGAATGGCATAGTTTATTGAGCGCCGTTGCGACGGCTCTATTGACATGATAATGTAATATTGACCTGGACACCGTGGGTGACTTGTGAATGTATTGATAAATGAACCAGGGTGTCTTGCATCACGTCTAGGGCATGGATCCCTGAGTACCACGGTCAGGGGTACATATTGAAATAAACTAAGGTTAATGATTAGAATAATTCACTAGTCATGAAGAGATTTTCTCCAGTTACAGGCGACCCCGTTATTCCAGCCGCAAATGTTTGGACTTGTAGCCTGCCGACGAGTAGGGCACATTTCCAGCCCACTGTTATGTGGGGCACCCTCCATTGTCACTTTAATGATTGAACTCTGTTGTCACTCTAGTGTATTGTACTCTCTCTGATTGTCACTTTAATGATTGAACTCTCTAAATTGTCACTATAATGTTCGCCTGGATAACCTGGGTAGCTGCAGGGCCTGTGACTACTTGGAGCATCTCATTGCATCTTGCTAGTAACTAGGATTGTGATAACCCTAGTTACTTAATGTAGAAAGCCGTAGGCAATGATTGGCCGTGATTGATTGGATGGAGTCTAGTCCAGTATAGTATTGTCTAGAAGTGATTGATTGCAAGATTGTATCAGAATGATTGAATGATTGTCACTCCAGATTGTTACTATGATGATTGTACTCTATTGTCACTCTAGCGTATTGTACTCCATTGTCACTTTTATTATTGTACTCTCTCCTTTTCACCTTAATGATTGTCACCTTTAGCAATAAATGATCAGAGACTAAGTTCTGTTCAGGTGTAGGGTTACAATCTCGGTCCTTGTTTGGTTTAAGGATTGTGACCTGGCTTCTGGAATAGCACCTTTGTCTTCTCTTCATATATTGCCCAGCTATATTTTATTTAGCATGATTCTCCAGTTGTCTTATGTCAATGATGCTTCTCTTAATTATTTTCTCTGATTGGGACAAGTGCATTGGTAGTGCACAAACCTCAATCTGTGTTACTTATTGTTTTTTTACCTGTTGAATGCTAATGAATTGTTGGTTTTAGTCCTTAAGTGAAGCCTCCTTTGTGGCACTTGCTCTTTCTGGGGTCTGATCCAGCTGGTTTTGTATGGCCAGATACCGGAGCAGCACCAAAGGATCTCCCTGCTTTTCAGCCCGATGGTGGTCACTAGGCGTAACCAGGGCATCGAGTGGGTTTCTTTTGTTCTCCCACTGTAATATTGTAAATTATTCTTTTGAGACGTTTAGCCGACGAGCAAGTGTTAGCTCGATTGCAGCTTTTACTTATTGTCTGCCTACGGGCTGTAACATGATTGACAAGCCCCGGGAGTTGATCATGTATGACTGAACTCTTGCTAGTCCTCACATTTTGTAACGACTAGCTTCATGATCATTCCGAATATGTAATGTATGGGACGCCTTACTATTGCGTATTTGGTGGTCTGACATCTTGTAACTATTATTAGTTGGTTGAGATTGAGACAATAGGCTATTTCATGACCTTAAGAGACTGATGGATTGTAGTGAAACCCTCACATATCTAGACGGCCGTGACCGTATAGCGGTGTGGATTCCATTCCGTTATACGTAGCTGGCTATGTACGCCCCCGCTCTCCAGTATTCTGGTTCTGGGGCGTGACACAACTACATACACTGTTCCACCGAAAGTTTTTGGATGTGTGTGCTTTGTCCAAGATAATAGGCCAGGCGTTGGCAAACTGGATCCTAGGACAGTTAAATGTGTCTTTGTCGGTTACACGACGACTCAGAAGGGATATGCCTGTTGGAGTCCAGTCGAGCGGAAGATGTTTGTCAGCATGGACGTTACATTCAGAGAACTCGAACTACACTATGGTTCGGATGAAGGTTCAGCATTTGGTGACACACCTAACACAGATGGTGTTCGATGTGAGGGGGAGATAATAAGCCCAAATGTGGTCGTCGGATCGGTTCCGTGTCCGGTTGTAGAAAACTGGACGAAAGGGGGAGAGCACAGTGACTCAGATACAGAGAATGAAGAAGAAGATACATATGTTACGCAGGGGGAGCAGCAGACAAGGGAAAAGGAGCTCCAAGTCTACAGAAGGAGACAACAGAAGTCCAGTACTGTGCCTATGCCGTGCCCTGTGCCTACCGTACCAAGTCCCTCGTCTACTCCTGCTCCAACTCCTGAAGATGTTGCCCCCTCACTGAATCACTCGGATTCTGATACGGATCTCTCCGACTCGGATGGTATGATCTCTCCACCACCTATTGCTCCCTTAAGGAGATCTTCTCGCATCAATGCGGGTAAGGCTCCTGCTCGTTTTGATGATTACGAACATGACATTGCCAACTTCTTGTCTTATTCTAACATTTCTTCGAATTATCGAGCCTTCATTGCATCGTTAGACTCTACTTCGTTGCCCAAGTGTTGGCAGGAAGCAAAGAAAGATCCAAGGTGAAAAGCTGCAATGATGGAAGAACTTGGGGCACTGGAAAAAAATAAGACATGGGAGCTGGTTCCATTACCCAAAGGGAAGAAAGCTGTGGGATGCAAATGGGTGTACACAGTGAAAGAGACGCCAGAAGGAAAAGTAGAGCGGTACAAGGCGAGGTTGGTTGCAAAAGGATTCACACAGTCATATGGAATAGACTATGATGAGACGTTTGCCCCAGTAGCAAAAATGAGCACCGTGAGAACTCTGGTCTCCATTGCAGCGAACTATGGGTGGAAGCTGTACCAGCTGGATGTGAAGAATACCTTTCTTCATGAGGACCTGCAAGAAGAAGTATACATGGAGCTCCCGCCAGGGTGCTACGCGACGGAATCAGATGGAGGGACATCGCAAGGAAAGGTGTGTAAACTGAAGAAGTCGCTATACGGGCTCAAGCAATCTCCTCGAGCCTGGTTTGACAGATTCAGAAAGGCTGTTACAGGCATGGGATACCGTCAAACAAATGCAGATCATACGGTCTTCCTCCAGCATGCAAGAGGCCACATCACTATACTTGCTGTATATGTGGATGATATAGTGATTACAGGTGATGATGAAGTCGAGATCACTAAGCTGAAGTCAAAACTCGCAAAGGAGTTTGAGGTGAAGGATTTAGGAGCGATGAGGCACTTTCTAGGTATCGAAGTGTGTGAAGGCGAACAGGGAATTGTTCTATCACAAAGAAAATACGCACTATATCTGTTGAAGGAGACCGGGATGCTGGGATGCAAAGCAGCCGTTACTCCAATTGACCAGAAGAGTAAGTTTGGAGCAGAAGCAGGAGAGCCTGTTGATCGTGAAAGATATCAAAGACTTGTAGGAAGATTGATTTATCTGGGACACACTCGTCCTGATATCTCATTTGCGATGAGTGTAGTGAGTCGCTACATGCATGATCCAAGAAAGGGTCATATGGAAGCAGTATTTCAGATTTTGAGATATCTGAAAGGAACGCCGGGAAAGGGGCTATGGTTCAAGAAGAATGGACGCATAGAAGTTGAGGGATACTGTGATGCAGACTGGGCGAGCTGCATAGACGACAGAAGGTCTACCACAGGATACTGTGTTTTTGTAGGAGGAAATCTGGTCTCATGGAGAAGCAAGAAACAGTTAGTGGTAGCACGGTCGACAGCTGAAGCAGAATACAGAGCAATGGCTCTGGGAGTGTCAGAGTTGCTGTGGGTGAAAGCATTGCTGACAGAGTTGCAGCTGGATAAGGGAGCACCATTGCGTCTTCTGAGCGATAGTCAAGCTGCAATAAGTATAGCTAACAATCCAGTTCAGCACGACAGAACGAAGCACATCGAGATTGATCGATTCTTCATCAAGGAGAAGCTGGAACAAGGGATACTGAAGATTGACCATGTCCGCTCAGAAGAACAAGTTGCAGACTGTCTGACTAAGGGTCTTATTTCATTAAGTCTGTCGAAGCTATGTAACAAGATGGGGATGATCAATATCTATCGCCCATCTTGAGGGGGAGTGTTGAGAATCAATAAGGGACTTTTAGTCCCACATCGGAATATGTAGTATGTAGAGGAGCTAGACTCCCTATATGTAGTGAAGTAGTCCATCAATAAAATCATCCAACCATTATTTTCTACAGGAGCTAGACTTCCTATAAGTAGTGGAGTAGTCCATCAATAAAATATACAACAATTATTCTCTACAAAAAAAAATCCCCCCAAAAAATCATATAGAAAAAAAAATATTTTGGGGCCACCCCACTCATAGCCTAGCTCCGCCTCTGCTCGTTTGGTTTGCAGTATCATGGGGTTGGGGAAGGGAAGTCATTTCTTTTCTATATTTGGTGCTAAAGGAATTAAGGAGGAAAGGAAAGTGATTTCCAATAGAAAGGAATTTAGGGGGGGGGGGGGGGGGGGGGGGGGGTGGGGAATGGTTCCATCCACAAGCAAGGATTCATTTTTCCACCTTTAAGTATTCACTTTTCCTTCCAATTTTCTTGGCATTTCCAAACACAGGAAAAAAATCAATGTGAATTGTAATTTTCCAAAGGAAAGAAAACACTAAAGAATTGATTTCCTTTCCTTTCTGCAAACCAAACGAGGCAAGGGCCATCTCCACCCTAACATTAGGGAATTTCATATGTTTATCACATACAAAATCCCTAGTTTCTAGCAGTGGAGGTGAAAGTAAATCAATTCTTTGTTCGCAGAAAGGGAAGGAAAGGAAATCAATTCTTTGTTCTTTCCTTTCCTTTGGGAAATTGTAATTCCCACCAATTTTCTTTTTTGGTGTCTGGAAAAACCAAGAAAATTGGAAGGAAACTGAATCCTTAGAGCGGAAAAGTAAATTTTTGGGTGGGTGGGGGCAACCGTTTTTGCTCCTATTTTTTCTTTCTTTGGCAATCATTTTCCTTTCCCTCCTCCTTTCCATTGACATCCAAACACAGGAAATAAATGACTTTCCTTTCCCAAGGCGATGATTCCGCGAACCAAACGTGGCCTAAGATCCAATGGCTCATAATTGGTGCATCAATTTGATCGCCTTTCCACATGTCCAAACATCTCAAACAATTTTCTGTCTTTTTCAGCTGGCACCAAGTCAGACTTCCCAGGAAGACTCATTTTATGTCTCGTCTTACATTTCTACTCATCCATCTTAGCGTTTACACTTCAACTAAGCTTATTTTCTCGACAATATTTCTTGGGCTTGGCTAGCCTTAGAGTTTTAGAGAGTTCTTATTTCAACTTCAAGGTGTCTTTTATCAGAAGAATTTTTAGAAGCACTGCAACTAAAAATCCTTGGCTGAATTCTATGGACAACCAACTTGTCAACCTCTTAATGATATGATTTTTAAATAGTTGAACATTATCGCTTGGTATCTTTGCCATCAATATGAACTACTCTGTCATTTCTGTTCTGGCAGTGCTTAAAACTTATGCTAAGGCTTTTAATATTTTGTCTTTGTATTACCTAAGTCCTCTGAGTTGCATAACTTCTATGTTTCTACTTTAGAAGCTAACATTTCTCTAGTCTAACCAACTAACAAATATCATCTGGAAACGAGATGCATCATGAATCTCATCCTTAATAAGCCTGGTCAGTTTCATCTATAAGTAGTACAAAGAGGTAAAGGCTTAATGTATGAAAGAATATGATAATGGGAAATAGAAACATACACCTCCCGATATCATGACAGTAATTGTAGTAGTTACTATTCACATTCCATATACATACGCTTAACATTCTCAATACGGTTCTGGAGAACTATTTTTACATAATTAATCTGTGATATAATCTATCTGAAATACCCAAGCATAATCCGATGAAAAGTCAATGGAAACCCTATATAGATCCTATCTAAAATTATCCTAGCTTGAACCAAAGTGATTGTCAAAAATAGCTTTCTGATAGATACCAAGTCAAAAATATTTTTCTTTTTTTTTTTCTTCCCAGAGAAAGGATGGGATCAAGAAGAACCCAGCTGAGTTTTCATTAATATAAGATAAAATCTAAGTAGTACATGATTAAAGTCAACACCTTAGACAACAAATTCCCACACACCAAAGATACCTGAACAATTTATAACATTTGAAATTTAGTGCAAGTAATTCAGGAAATTTCATGATGGAGCCAAATCCTTTGTAATGCTTAAATTATGAAAGGCATCAGGTTTGTGAGGTTAGCAAGCATTTCATTCTAGCATAAACTACGAAAACCTAAGTCAGGTTATATACAGTGGCCAAGACATGACTGCTCTCAATCTCATACGACATAGCCTATCATTTGGTCATCACTATATCTTGAGTCCTATATATCTGAGGGTTCATGAGATTGCATATGACAAGGTTTCAAGGCATTTCGACACTAGCCTTCTTTACAGTTCTGCATAAACTTTCCATAACTTGGTTTGTAACTCCGGCTTCAAAAATAATAAACTTCTGCATAAACTTTCCATAACTTTGTTTGTAACTCTGGCTTCAAAAATAATAAGGAGCAATTGTAAAGAACATACTGCTTCAGGATTCTTGGTACATCATAGAGATAAGAAATCATGTGTGAGAAGCCAACACGAGTCATATTAGAAACATCACCTACCTTGGAAAGTTGGAGGTAAGGAGCCTAAGGTAAATGTCTCAAATTCAACGGCATCAATTTTGTAATTTTTAATATTTTCGGCAATGATTGGCTTTGCAATCTCCTTCACAGTTTTGCAAATTGCCTAGAGAAAGAAAGGAGTTATATACACATTGTTAGAAGAGAACACTAACCTTGACATTTCAGATACAGAAATGTTAAATGAAATTTGAAACAATGAACGTACCTTATCCAAATAAGGCCACATACTTTCTACAAATCTGTTTAGCCAATCAATCTTGAAGGAAAATTGCAAAAAAGAATTAAACAATTATCCAATTAACATTGCTATAAATTTTGATTTCTAATTGTATGGCCATTTTACAACATACTCGGTCATAGTCTGGATTTTTCACCCATAAAGGAATTTCAGGAATCATGCTCTCCAAGGAGTCCAAATCATGTTCAACGAGTGAACGTATTCTTGGATGCTGAGAAAGGACGGAAAACGATAAGAATTTGTCTACCAATGCACATATAGAGATAAATGACCTCGTCACTCTTGAATGTCAAATATTAAATATTTAATATCTAATATTAAAGCAAATAATTAGATATTCACTGTGAAAATAATGCAGAACATGAATAGATAAGCAGATGGTTTAATGGAAGCCTAGCAGATAAAAAAGAAATTTTTTTCACTGGGCACCATACTATGATCCTAAAGTGGAAAGTCGAATCATTTCCAAATTGAAGTCATGAATATATAATATTTCTGTACTTCCAATAACAACAAAGCATTTATCATATGTCCAATATAACACTAACACATTAGGCTCAATACAAGTCCGTTTAGGCCTAGTTCCTTTGCCTAGTAAGTAGTATCCTATATATCATTCCTCCTAACTCGTACGTCTATTGGGCTACGTTAAACATGTCCCAAGAATTGAAAGTTTTTGAGACAATTTTCTCTCATTGTATCTTCAATTTGCGCCACATGTAACTTCTCATGAATATGCTCATTTTCTTACGTCAACTCTATATCGGTATTTCCATACTTCCAACATGAGTAAACCAAATATACAGTTATACGGGTTGCGAATATTGCACAGAGACATGATTATATTATGAGAACGCAAAATGGAAGCATAAATTATACATGCAAGAATGTAGTTTCAGTTGAGCAAAATATATAAGAGAGGTAAGAGATTTGCAATTTGAACCACTTTTGTGCACCATGTTGATTTTTGGTTACGAATTATGTTATGTTGTTTAGTCCCACATTGGATAGAAAATAACGACGAGGCTAGTCCTTATATATATATATATATATATATATATATATATATATATATATATATATATATAAACAAAAAATAAAAAAATGGCTGGCGATCGGGCGACTGCTCTCTCCGCTAGGGTTTCCGAAGATTTGACTTCCCCTCCCCCCCGACCCCCCCGATCCGCTTGCGGGGAGGGGGCCTCGTCGGCCGGGAGGTTCGGGAGGGGGCGGTCGGCCCCCTGGCGGTCCAGGCGGCGGTAGCAGCGGGACCCCCCCACGCGGGGGGGGGGGGGGGGTCGGGAGGCATCAGGGGGACCCCCCCAGGCGGGGGGGGGGGGGGTCGGGTGGCAGCGGGGGCAGCGGCCCTAGGCCGGGCGGCGGCGGGACCCCTCCAGGCAGGGAGGGGTCGGGCGGAGGCGGCGGCAGCACTTCCGGAGGAGAGGCTCCTATTTTCGAGTTCGGTTCTGGAGGGGACAACACTGGGGATGCCGGCTGGCAGACTGTGACGAGACGACGGACTGGAGGGCGGAGGGGGCACAGTCCCAAGTTTCGGAAAGGGCGGGGCCAGGAAATCATGGGAATCGACCCTTGATCGGCGCTATGGATTTCCGGCGCAGTGGGGGAGGCACGGTGCGATCTGTTTCGGGTTGGAGGCCAAAGGCGACGACGGCCGAGAAGGCAAAGGGTATTGCTACTGATACCGGCAAGACAGGCCAGGGTCCTGTTAACCCCCCGACCAGGACGCACGCTGAGGAGCAGAGGCCTCGGTCATGGAAGGAGGTCTGCACGCCAGTGACTGCGAAAAGCCCGATGTCGATGGAGTTTGTTCCACCGATGTCGGTTGGAGGAGGACTTCGGGCGTATTTTCCCGCTGAAGAAATAGCGGTTGTTTCCGAATTCTGGAAAAACACTTTGGTGTTGTATGTGTTAGGGAATAAGCCGTTCTTTGGCCAAATTCGGGGTTATGCGGAGCGTGTCTGGAGACCCAATGGTAGCATGGAATTCTTCTCTCGGGAGAACGGGTTCTATTATGTCAAATTTGGATTAGCGGAGGATGTGTCCAGGATCCTTCAGGGTGGGCCTTGATCATTTGATGGGAGACTCATTATACTGAAGGAGTGGACGCCGGAGTTGAGGTGTGAGAAGGAGGTGATGAACGCTATCCCCATCTGGGTCAGATTTTCTGAGTTCCCAGTAAAGTATTGGAGTATCCCGCTTCTCATGCGACTTGCCAGTCTGGTGGGGAAGCCGATCAAAGCAGACGAGGCCACTACTTTTCGTACCAGACTGATGTATGCCAGGGTCTTCATGGAGATCAAGGCGGGCTCAGAGCTACCGAGTATGCTTGAGTATCAGGTACCGTCTGGGGAGGTTCTGACACAGGCAGTGGAGTATGACTGGGTTCCCCCCATGTGTTCTCACTGTGAATGTTTTGGGCACACTACCAGTGTGTGCAAATACAAGGGAAAGGAGACTGCCAGGCCACAGGCGACTCGGACGGAGGCACCTGGGAAGGAGACGACCCCCAGTCACTTGCCAGGGGAGACGGAGCCAGTCAGACATATGGAGGAGGATACAAGGATGGAGGTTGATAGGAGGCTGGAGTCCGGATCACCGCAGAGAGAGGATAGCACGCAGGGTGCACTGGTCCCGTTCAGGCCACAGAGGACCATAGTGACCAGGGGTATGAGCGCTCCTGGTGGTAGTCAGATGATAACGGAGGCCTCCCCGGCGATCATGGTGTACAGCAGCAGGAAAAGGCACGCTCCGGCCACACGATAGGATATCCCTCAGGCGAGGGATATGGATGACCAGACTGAAGACAACCCTGACTGGGCTCTTACTCTCAGCAGGATCCAGGCCCACCTTGCTCCTTCTTCTATGGTAGATGCTGTCATTGACCAGGCGGATGAGACACTTCCCTCGAGTGTCGATCCAGACGAGTTCCAGGGGGACCCCTCTTCTCTTAATTAGATGTCGGTCCTAGCATGGAACATTAGGGGGGGTGTTCCATTGGACGATGGAGGGAGATTGGAGGGGTTCTGAGAAGGGAGACGTGTGACATTGCTATCCTACTGGAGACGAAGATTAGAGGGGCTGCTATGCTATCGCGTAGGACTCCGACAAACTGGGATCACATCCATAACTTAGATCTTTGTGATATGGCAAGGATCTGGGTTAGGTGGAACAAAGGAAGTTGGGAGGGGGTGCAGATCCATAAATCAGAACAGCTCATTGGTGTTACTTTCGAGAACAAAGGTGGGTTCCGATTCATCCTGGGAGCTGTATATGGGCACAATGACCGGAGACTCTGGGAGGCTTTGTGGGAGGACATTGTACATCTGGGTCTCATGGCGGACAATCTGTCTCTCCCTCTGCTCATCATGGGGGACTTCAATGCTATGCTTCTTCGCCAAGAGAAGGTGGGAGGTCGTCCCGTTCCGGACTCGATCTTATATGACTTCCAGAGGTGTCTGCTTATGTCAGGGATGCGGGGGCTGGAGCGAGCTGGACATATCTGGACATGGCACAACAAGGCTACTCATAATCGGATTGCTTGTCAGTTGGATCGGGCCTTAGGCAATAGTGAGTGGTTCAAGTGCTTTCCGAACTCGGTGGCGGAAGGTCTGGCGGCGGGTACTAGCGACCATTCTCCTATTCGGGTTGGCTTCGGTGAGAGACCCACTCTGCGGTCGAGGCCATTTCGGTATAACAACAGCTGGTATCTGTCGGCCGGATATAAGAAGGTGGTTACGGGAGAGATGCAGCACTTCTGGGAAGGCACGGCTCAGTTCCGCATGGTTCACAAACTAAAGCAGCTCAAGCGGACTATCAGGGGGTGGGTGAAGACGATACCGAGGACTTCTCTGGTGGATAAGGAAGTCGAGCTTCGGGACACTCAGGTGGCCCTCCAAGCTGACATTCTGAACGGGGAGCTGGCGGCTAAGGAGAAGATCCTGATTGAGGAGGTCAGCATCATGCGCCAGCAGGAGGAGATTAGTGCGGCACAGAGGGCTAAATGTACCTGGCTTAAAGATGGAGATCGTTGCACCAAATTCTTCTACGATGTAATCCGCACCCGTCAGCACCGGAACAGCATCCCCAGACTTCTGAATGCTGAGGGACGTCTTGTAGGGGAACCGACGGAGATTCAGGAGGAGGCCGTCAGATTTTACACTGCCCTTTATCAGCAGACGGACTACGCTAGCACGTTTCTTGCCCTTGTCACGAAGAGACTGGTGTCCCGACATGGGAACAGTCTCCTTCTGGCACCTGTG